>RJWM01000212.1:0-259320 GCA_004363535.1 Dasyprocta punctata | reverse complement strand
GCTCTCCTGCTGGCTGCGAGTCCTGCCTGCTGTGTGCGGCAGGTCGCTCCTCCTGGAGCGTCAGTCCCCGGGTCACCTTCTCAGACAGCCTTCCCACGCGCCTTGGTACCACAGCCTCTCCTCCCACCGCACCGTCTTTCCAAGGCTCATCACTGCTGGAGAGACTGGCTATGTGTGTGTGTGTGTGTGTGTGTGTGTGCACATGCGTACGTGTCTGTGTTTCCCCACTGACATGTAAATGCCCTGAGCGCTGTGGCCAGTCTTACTTCCATCCTCTGGGCCTGGCTGGGGGAAGCTGGGCACTCCATCCCGTGGCTGTTTATCCACAGATCATAGAAACGGTGCATTATTGTAACAATGATGAAGGCTGCCTCGATGCCCCATGCTGGTGGCCAGACCTGGCTGGTGTCCAGTCATGGGGAAAGGCAGAGGCAGCTTTCTGAGAGGTTGCTCAGATTAAAGTGACAAGAATTTGGTCGCCATATTTTTGTCAGAAAACTGTTTTGCTCAGAGCCTGGAGGTGGGTGGTGAAAAGTGTGGTCACTGCCATGGCCATTTTGTTTGCTTTTGCCTGCTCATGTCTAGGGCTCCTTTTCTGCAACCAGCATCAAATTTCCCTTTAAGGGGAAAATGTTTCCCCATTTAGTCTGTCTGGTCCCAGGGTGGGCATGCTACTCAGCTCCAGCCAGTCAGCATTACCAGCCTCTGCTCAACAAGGCTGTGGTCCTGCCCAGCTCAGAGTCAACCTTAGGAATACAATTGGCACTTCTGCAGAAACATACCCTTTTACTACTAGAGGATCCACATCTGGAGGGAACTTTCCCAAGGATGAATATAACCCTGAACAAAATAGAGCTGTGGGTTAGAGTCTCCAATGAAAATGTTTAAACCCCTGGATCTTGTGATGCCTGGATTTTTAAGTTGCCAAGTTAATACATTTGCTTTTTTTCTGATGTAATTTTGAGTGTGGTCTTCTATTACTAATCAAATTAATCTTCCATGTGGATTAGTAATTGAGACATAAAGACTAAAGCCTATCTATGTTGGCTTAAATGAAGAAAATACATAATGCCAGGTTGGAGTGACCACATGTTCACATAAACACAAATACTGGAGAGTTAGAAGAAGTCAGCAGAAAGAGAAAAAGTGAAAGAGTAACAGAATAGATGAACAAAGAGGGGCAAAGATGAGAAACCACATGGCTTCGAAGACAGCGCCAAGGCCTTCTTTCTCCTCCTGGCATCTCCATTGTTCCTGCTTCGTAAATTGCAGGAGTCTGACTGTGTTTTCTGCCCTGGGTTTTTTCTCTAGCCTTTGTGCTCTCCTAAATTGACACCCCTGGTCTTGAGTTTAAGGAGATTTTTCTTCCTCACCCCACAAAATTCACAACCAACAAGCAGCTGATTGGATAAGGGAGGTAAGGAAAAGAAATGATCCAAGCAGGACATCATAGGTTATGTCCTGGGGAGAGACAGGAAGAGAAGCCCAAGGCTGGGGTGGGAGAAACCTAGAAGAAGTTCAATACGTTAGGTCTTTTCATATGCCTGTAGCCAAGCCTGCTATGATAGTGCAGAACCCTGTCTCTTGGTGCCCAGATATCCAGGGAGCTTCACCAAGCAGAATCCTGAGACTCTGCCCTGCCTGTACACTTACTTGTTGTCCAATATGCAGTTTGTGCTGGTCTTACTCTGAGAACTGAAGATTACACTTTACATCCCTCTTGCCTTCCACACTGGCATCCTTAAATTTGCTGTCCCCATTTTGGTGGCTCTTTCTGCCTCCTCACTCCCGCCTGCCACACATCAGTCACCCCATACTCATCAGCCTCTCCCAGATGCCCCTGATGTCAATCTTTCTCTCCCTAGTCACTGGGTAAAGTCCTAGTTGCAGTGCATCTGGAGTCCCACACACATTCACTGGGCACTCGACTCACAGGAAGAAGCGTCTTGGTGTAAGTGCTTGCTCTGTGCACTGGGAGGCTGGCTTAGGCCAGCATGGGTTTGAAGAGAGAAAGCAGCAGGCCAGGATCCCAGGGAAGCCCATGCCCCTGGGGCAGCCTTGGGGCCACAGGACTCAGGGTCTTCATTCCTTGGGCGGGACAGCTCGGGCATCTCTCTCTACTGCTTCTTCTCTTGCCATCTTAGGAGTCCAGACCAAGTCAGCCTGATGAATCCTGAGCACCAGCTGCTCGTGTCTCACCTGGATTCCTGTCTGGCTGCCCTCCAGTCTGTTCTACAGTTGAAAATGCTTTTGAGAATACAACATTAATCATTTCCCTCCTCTATTCCTCACTGTTCCTGGGTAAAGTTCACACCTCTGCATGGGTGACAGAAGACTGGCTGGTCCTTTGCGGGTTGCCCTTCAGCTCAGACCCCCCCTCCCATTCTCTTCTCTTCCTCTCAACTCCAACATTGCATAGTTACTGGAAACCCTGCTACTTGTGGAGTTCTTAGTATTTTTCGGCAGCCCCATGGAGCTCCACGGGCTTGAGAGTTGGATCCCATGGCTTTTTCCACCACAGCACTCTGCTTTTGCCTCCCCTCCCCTCAGAAGAGCTTCTTCATTGACCTTTCTTCCAGAGCTGTGGTCTTTAGCCCTGCTTGTACCTTAGAAATGCCTGGGAGCCTTTATGAAATGCAGACCCCTGGATCTGCCACCATCCAACACTGGAATCTCTGCAGGTGGGCCAGTACTAGCCCTTCTGGAAAGTTCCCCAGGCCATTCCTACATGCAGGCAGGGTGGAAATCCACATCCTGATAGCATGAGCTCTGTAGAAGACAGGGCATTTCAGTTGGGGTGTAGTAGGAGGACCCCGATAAATGTTGACTATGGCTATGAGTGACTACTACTGATACACTGTCCTCCTGAGCCAGGTGCTACTGCAAGGGGGTAGATGAATATACAAGCAAACAAAAGGTGAATGACTGACTAACTGAATGAATGAATGGACCACCCACATGCATCTGGGAGCTGGAGGCTCTGAAGAAAAGCCTGGCCCTGGAGATGTCTAATCGTCTACGTGCAGTGAATGGCCTCTTGCCAGGCCCCTGGCATCCAGCCTGCGGCAGGACAGTGGGTGGTCACTGCTGCTCACCAGGTTACCAGCAGGTTGCCTGTAGCCACCTGGACACCTGAGGGAGCTGGAAAGTGGGAGGTGGGGGCCAGGAGCCCTCATTTAGAAAGGAACTTCTGGCAGAAGGACATCTTTGAAATTCTTTTGTTTTCCTGCTGGCCCCCAGCAGGCTGGAAGGGAGCTGGGGCTTGCAGCCCTCCTCTTGGTGAAAGCACTGGAGAGTTCGACAAGCTGGAGTCCTCTCCCAGCTTCCCTGGCAAGAAGGAAAATGTATGGTTTAATAAAAATGGCTGATTCAGTTACAAGCAAGTGGCTCACACCTACCTCTGGGTAGCTACTGGTAAAATCTAGGCCCCAGCTCTGTTTCTAATGAGGCCCAGGGTGGGGGAAGGGCCTATTTGGTAGCCATGGGGGAGGTCGTGGGTCTTTGGTGAAGTTGGGTTCAGTGAGATTTTTAAATGGAGTCAGGGCAGGGTCTTGCTGCTGCTGTAATCTTTTCCCCTCCTGCACAAAGCCAGTTCTAAACGGCATTAGCTATAATGAGGCAGGCCCTGCACTCCTGCACTGGGCCGCTGAGGACAGGATTACAGCCAGGGTCCCCAGCAGGACTGGCCTCCACCACCACTGCCCAGAAGCTGCGCAGACACCGCAGTGCTGCATGGGCCTCCGCCTTCCATTGTCCCGTCTCCACGGCCAGCACAGCCCGGTGAGCGAGCGGGGTGGCATTCAGCGCCGCCCAGGCCCCAGCTGCCAGTTCCCTGGTTATCTGAATTGAAGGGGTCAGAGGTTAAGTGAGAGATCAGAGTCCCTGGGTCAGGGAAAGAAAAACAAATCCCCAGGGCCCTCAGCTGTGCTCTCGAAGCGTGTAGGCCATGCCCTCCGGCATAGACAGGGGATATTTTATACAAGGCCCTGTCCTTTTCTGTTACCATGTAAATTGATTGATTTTTTCCCCCTTTAATCGAGTTAGGGGAATTTCATGGAGAAGAAAAAAAAGGATTGGGCAGGCATTTGAATTTCGTTGGAGGCCCCAGAGGAGCAATTCTAGTTTTGGTCTCAGCTTCATGAGAGGAAGCTATTAATGATTATATGCCTCAGTTTCCCAATTTTCCAGTGGCAAAGTCTAAGAAATGATGGCATGAAAAGGGGTCTGAGAAGCATGTGAACAGATTTAAGATCAGATCAAGCCTGTGGATGAGAAGGGGAGGGCAGAATTTGAAACTTACTATTCTGTGGTTCTAGTAAGCTCCTTGTTCTTCATGTTCAAATGTGGGCATATTAGTCGCATTTCCACCACAGAGACAAAATACTTGACATGCACAATTTAAGGGAGGAGAAGTTTATGTTGGCTCACAGTTTCAGGGATTTGAAGTCCATGATCATGTTATGGGGTTGTTTCTTTAGAAATGGCTCACCATTTAATAGTGTTCCAGGTCCTTCTTGCCTGAACAAAGACTTAGACAAGACAAGCCAAAAATGGTGCCAAAAGTTTATTTGAAAAGTATGGGTGACTGGGTATGGGAGAAACCCAGTCACCCGCTCTAAAGAGCAAACTTGGGTAGAGCAAGAGAAAAAGAAAAGCAAAAATAGCAGTACCTGCTGCATCTGAGAAATGCAGCGTTGGCTACCATGAGAAGTCACGATAGCAGGCTCCCCATGGAGCCTTATCTCTTTTGCGTCATCCACATCTCCAGGGAGCCAGAGAGAAGTTCCACACACGAGGTCCTGAGAATTATTTGGTGCTGTCCTAGGATCTTGTAATCGACATTGTCCTGGGACCTTGTAGCTGATGTGTCCCCTCATTTGCCCAGTCAGGTTTTGCTACGCGCTACCTCCTCCAGCACTCACCAGCTCAGGGGCACAAAGGTCATGGCAGATGGCCTGGTGGAGTCAGGCTGCTCCCCGACAGCAGCCCGAAAGCAGAGAGAGCCAGGAAGAGCCAGAGAGGAGCGGACAAGGCTCCAGCTATTCCCTTTAAGCCACGTCCCCCCATGACCGCCTTGCCCAAATAGGCTGCACCTTCAAACACTGCTGGACTGAATATCAAACGTACAATACATGAGTCTCCGAGGGACACTTCATATTTAAACCATAGAGTAGGGACACAATTGAGGCTTCTTCAGTGAGTTCTTCGCCTGAAGCTAAGAACTGTAAGAATCCTTGAAGGCAAGACAAGATAATGTCCTCAAGGGACGTTTATGTGGTTGCAGATCCTTGAAGGATGCAGGTTGTCTTGGCTCTGGTGGCTCCTAGACCATGGGACTTCTTCAAGCTTCCTTACCAGCTGTAGGGAGCAGCAGACCCTCTGCTTCTCCACGGCCACGCTCCCCACCCTGCACCTCCTCACCTGGGCCTTCTGGGGTTCTAACTGCCCATGTCACCTGCTGTCACAGGGCAGCAGTGCCCAGACATTAGTGCTGCCCCAAGCAGCCAGAGCCCAGGAAGCTGGGTGATTTCCCCAGCTTCTCACCCTTGGGTAAGGTGACTCTGTGAGGTGTATTCTGTACCATTTCCCAGAATTCCCCCAGCCACATGAGCTCCAGTTTCCTGCAGTGATAACTTGCCTAGTGGTGTGCTGCACTGGCACCTGCCCTTCCTTGACTTCCCTGGTCTCTTCCCCGTTTCTTACCATCGCCACACGCTAGCTAAGACTGTCTTAGGTTTGACTTCTGGAGGTGGGCGTGGGTGGGAAGGGCACACTAAAACAATGGGGAGGTTAGGAAGAAGAAAGATTACCGTGAGCTATCGTCATTGCCAAGGGGTGCCAAGGCATATAGAATACCTGGAAAGTCTTCTAGTCCCTGACAAATGTCATGGGTAAGACGTTGAATGTATCTGAGTGACGCAGTACTTTGCTGAACTGGAGTGAGCAGTCTAGACAGCATGCATTCGAGACAGGTAGGGGGAAGTGGAGGCCTGAAAGGCGGAGAGGTGGGTACCAGCCCCGTGGAGAACGAGGGCCATGCTGTACAGGCAGCAGCACCTGTGGCCCGGGAAGGGTGGTCAGTCACAGCAGGCCCTCCGCCCTTTTTGCTGAGTACCTTTTCCTAGCACGGCACAGTTGTATGGTCTCTCTTAGTACTAACTGGCACTGAAGTATTTGGCAAATCCAAATGATGCGTATCTTTCTTGCTGAGTTATAAGGTTCCACAGGGGAAGACAGGGTTGATTTGCTCAGCACTATACCCCTTGTGCCTAGCACACAGCTCAGCACCTAGTAGGTCTACGACAAGTGAGCCAGTGAATGAGTGAAAATGAAGGCCCAGGCACAACCATGTGGCTAAACCCCCTCCCCTGGGAGCAGGTTGGAGCAGAACAGAGTGAGGTGCTCAGGAAGGGACTGGTTTGGCAGGAGTTGAAAAGCAAGACTTGTGAAAAGGGAGCCCCAGGGCAGCCTGCAGAGGGCTTGGCTGCTGAGTGGGGAGTCTGGGATTTTATTGTGACAGTAACTGGGAGCCATCAAAGGTCTTAGAGCCAGGAGGAGACATGGCAGAAAGTGTTTTAGGAAGATACTTCTGACATTTTCCCTGGCTATAGAGTGGAATTTTCATCTCCCCTAATGACACCGGGCTTCTGTAAACTTGAATGAGATAATAGACTGGCATTTACTAGTAGCACAGTGTCTGGCACATACCCAGTAATTGCTTGGCTACTGTTCTTGATGCTCCTTTTATTGGTGTTTTACAAAGAAGAAGATTGTAAATAAAGAAGAGCAGAAGGCTATAGCCTGAGGCCATAGTAAAGAGGTCACCAGGGCAGGGAAGGAGCAGCTGGAGCAAAGGCAAACGTGGTGACATTGCCTGGAGCTGCCCCAGCCTCTTTTTGGGAGGGTGTTTTGTCCCTGGATGCTGAGATCACTCTCAGAATGGCCTCTAGCTGAAGAATACTGCATCTGTCTCCCAAAGTTTTACTTCCTTTTAGGGTGGCCCATGTCCTGTGACTGGTCAACAGGGTCACATGGATGTGACTTTCTGGTCTGAGTTTCACAAGCAGTGGTTGTCCCAGCTCCCAAAGTCAGGATCAGTTATGGCCTTTGCAGAGACAGTACCGTGGCTCTGCACTTCCTGTGCCTGGTCCTGCTTCCCTCTCCCCCTGTCCACAGGAGGGATGTGGAGAGCGCCCCTAGATCCTCTCCAGCTCGGAGCTGGCCTCCTGGGAAGGCTTCCTGCAGCAGTGAGACAGCCAGGCAGGCGGACAGTGCCAGGAACATGTCGGGAAGAGCCATCCAGGAGACGGAGGTGGAGAGCGAGATCAAATGCTGCCACGAGACCAGAAGGGTAGGACATGAGAAAAGACTGTTGGGTTTTGCAAGTCAGCTGCCAGCAAGAATCCCAGAACAACATTTCCAACTACTGGCAGAGGTTGAGAAGTGACGGTGGAGTGAAGTGGAGGCTGCAGGTGCACAGGTCCCAGAAATGAGCAGGAAAGAAGATGGGCCAGGAGGGGACTCCCTGAGAGGTGCCAGGTTCTGTCACGTGGCCTTTGTGTCAAGCTTATTTTGTTCAACGCAATCAAGGATCCTCATCAGAAACACTCTGATCACTTGTTCAAGAGACCTCAGATATCTCTTTAACTATGAGACTTTAAAAGAGCTATTTGGTTTTGCAGCATGTAGAATAGAACCCTCAGCAATGTCAATTCCTTAGCACTGAACAGGCTGTGGCAATCCTGACACCAAGCATTTTGTAAATAAGACTGCTGTCATCCCAGCTAAGCCTCTCTCTCTCCTTCCTCACTGACAGGCTTTCTGAAATTTTCCTCTTCAATCCTGGCCCACACGTCTTCCTTTCTAGCCTCCCTGGACACTCTTTAATTCCACAAATATTTATTGAAACCAACAAATTGCATCAAGTCAAAAGCAGCTCATTGGAATCCCTTTCCTCCTCCACCTCCACAGCTACCTTCCAGGCTGGACAAAGACAAAGAAAGATTTGGCACCTACTGGCTCTCCAGTGAGACTGCCCCTCCTTGTTTCCTGGTAGATACCTACACAGCGTCATATTCCCCACCTACTCCCAGGTTCCTCCTATAGATGCTTATGTAGAGGATGGACAGGTTTCTGCCTGGTCTTAAAACAAACTCCAGGGCTGGAACATAGCTCAGTGGTGGAGTGTGTGCTTAGCATACACATGGCCCAGAGATCCAAGGTATTCCTCATTCTGTCCTCCTGCCTCACTCTCTCACTGCATAGGAAAGGAAAAAGAGAGAGTAGGAGAGAGAGAGAAAGAGAGAGAGAGAGAGAGAGAGAGAGACGAGAGAGAGGAGAGAGGAGAGAGGGAGAGGAGAGAGGAGAGAGAAAGGGAGAGAGAGGAGAGAGGAGAGAGGAGAGAGAGAGGGAGAGGGAGAGGGAGGAGAGAGGAGAGAGAGAGGGAGAGGGAGAGGGAGGAGAGAGGAGAGAGAGAGAGAAGAGAGAGAGAGAGAAGAGAGAGAGAGGAGAGAGGAGAGAGGGTAAAGAGGAGAGAGGGCAGACAGAGAGAGAGAGAGAGAGAGAGAGAGAGAGAAACAGAGACAGAGACGGAGAACCCCAATATGTATATGAACACAGACCTAAAGTTCAAATCCTTAAAACTGCTGATGGGAATGAGAAATGGTGCAAGCACTTTAAAAAGCAATTTGGCAGTTTCTAAGAAAGATAGCACTACACCTACCATATGACCCATCCCGCTACTCATAGATATTACCCAAGTGCAATGGACAGACCCACACATGAGTGTTTGGCAGCTTGGTGTATATAGCCACAAATTGGAATAATCTAAGTACCCACCAGTCAGTAAGCACACACACAAATGTGTACATTCATACAAGGGAATAGGACTCAGTAATCAAAATGAATGAATTACTGATGCTGACAACAATATAAAACTCTAGAAGATGCAAACTAACCTCTAATAATAAAAAGTAGATGAGGGGTTGCTTGATGGAGAGGCAGGGAAGTAGAAAGGAAGTATTAGAAGAAGTATTTTGGAGGAAATGACTAAATTCATTATCTTGATTGTGGTTATAGTTAAGTGGGTGTATAAATTATGAAAATTAATCATTGGACGCTTAAAGAAAAAATTTTTTTTGTCTTTTTGAGGCAGGATTCCATTACACAGTTCAGGCTGGCCTTGACCTCATTTTGTAGCTCAGGCTGGCCTCCAGCTTGAGGTGATCCTCCTGCCTCAGCCTCCCAAGTGCTGGGATTACAGGCATGTTTCACCATACCTGCCCCCACTGCACACTTTAAATATGAGTAGTGCATTTTATGCCAAATATCCTTTTTTTGTATGCCAAATATCTTAATAAAGTTGTTCAAGAAATAATTTTAACCAAAGTCCAGAAGAAGGAGGGCATCATGGCTTAGTGAAGAGTAAGAGCTGTCTCCTAGAGGGCGTGCTTGTTCCCAGGTTAATATGAACTGGTACTTCACTGCTTCTTGGACACAGCCCCTTGGGAATCTTTGGTATTACCCTTACCATTTTGGAATTGAGTAGATTTACCTTCTGCTTGATACCTGTGTTCTGAACTAGCTAACAAAGAATATGAAGGTAATATTAAGTTTGAAGAACTGAACACAGTGGAAATGTGGCTGATTTTTAAGAGAAAAGAATGTTCTTCTCTGTTGAAGAAACTCCTAGAAATTGCTGCATGGTCAAAACTAAATTAAGCTTGTCTGTATCTGTAACTATTTAAAATCTTAGAAGAGTTTGTTTACTCCTTTTGGAAGAAATGTGTGTGGATGTGGCTGTAAATGAATATATGATGTTCATTGTGTTAATGACCTGCCATTTACTTAGCTTCCTTTAGTGACCCTCTTCTTGGAGGGTTAGGTTACCTTCAATGTCTTACTGTTGTACATCATAGCAGATAATTCAATCAAAAAGCAATTTCACCAGAAGTAAATTGATTGATCAGTCAGGGTAGCTAGAATGTTGAACTCGTTGATAATGATAATTTTTGCTACTATGTTTATACAAAGAGGAAATTTTGTATGCCAAGAGGAAATTTGCCTGGAATGATTTTCCAATATTTTATGCATCTTTTAGCAAGATCATCTTTGTTTTGCTTAATTTCATTTTACTCCTTTTACCTACTTTTTAGCATCTCCATATTTCTAACTAATTATGACTGGCTTGGAATTTGATTAACAAGAAAGCAACCTAAGCACCCATTGCTTAAAAGATGGAAACTACGCTACTGTTCATTGTCTCGTGTCTTATATAGAGCACTCAGAATTCATGATATGTGTACTAGTGATTGAAAAATTAATCTTGGTTCAATTTGTTAAATCAAAACTTTCAGGAAAGCATGGTTAAATAAATGGTAAAACAATCTGCTACTGAAAATGGATCTTTTCCCCTCCTGTTCTCTCCTCTCTCCCTCAGCCCCCACTTATTTTTCTTTGGAAAGCCATGATTGATCTAATGACCACCTTGTTGTGTAAACTGAAGCACATGTGTCTCCCGTATCTCTTGCATATCACGTGTACTTATGAGCATCTACTTTATGCTTACACTGTCAATTGACCCACTCTCTACTGATAGATGTAAAACTTAGTTTCTACTGTTGCTGCTTTGTGGCCTCCCAGAACATGCTTCATTGACTGAAAGAGAATTAGAAATGTTTAAACTACAACAAATAAAATCTCCAAGTTTCTTAAAATAGTTAAATATTTTCTATCAAAAGATATAAAAAGTCACAAAAATACCCCACATTGGATCTAAATTAGCCATGCCCAGGGTTAGAAATGTTCTTTTCAGTCAAATCATAGACAACAAAATGTATCCCAACCAATGTGTTTTCAACCAAATCAAATGAAGCCACGGTAGGCGAGGTTGTGATAGGGACATTCTTGTAATTAAATTTTTTGCACACATCCTGAAAATATTTCCTTAAATTAAATTCTCAGAAGTGGAGTTGCTGAGGCAAGCAAACTGCACTTTTGAAGTCTGAGATCTGTAATTGTCCCCTTGGATTTATTCCAATTCATATGTTTATTGGATAAAGATTTGGAGCACCTCCTAATGCCAGAGCGTACAAGGCCTGGTATAGAAACAAATAAGCTACCTCCTTGTCTTTAAGGGGCTCGTGTTGCCTTTATGCTGAGCACAATGAACCAACAGGAGGCACTCAACAGATGTTCGTAAGTGAACAAATGGATGAATAAATTACCAAAGGGCAAAATCACAACCATTAGTGTAAAGATCTTGATTGGCTCTATTTTCCATTACAGAACAGGGTAACACTTCATCCTATGAAACAGAAAAAGCATGCCTGCAATCTGAGAAAGGGAGATTGACTTTTTAGACAGAAAAGGAGTGAAGAAAAAAGAAACCAAAAACAAAAAGCAGATTGATCATTTCAAAGTTACTTTTCTTGTAAGCTGGGGAGAGGAAGGTAAAGAATAGTAAAATAGCCAACTGGTTAAGATCAGGTTATTTATCTGAGTAAGAACTAAGGCAAACAGAGCTGCACTATCAAGTCTCCTTGGATTTGCCTGTTATCTCTTTAATCCTGCTTTCCCATAAGTTCAGATCAAAAGTTTAGCTTCAGTTTGGTGACATGAAACTTTAGCATGAGTGACTCCATTTTGATTTCTAGTCTGATCTGTTGGGGACCAGGGCAGGAGCTTTGTCTAAAACAGTGGCCTCCTATAATTTTCATTTAACAAAACAAATGACTGTGTATTAATTGGGTTTTGCTATGTAGCAAACCGATTTAGAGGAGGCTTAAAACAATGACTAATTATTTTTTGTGGCTCTTTTTCTCTCAGCTGTGTGGTCTCTGTGGTCTTCTTGGGGGCTCAGTGGGGCTGCATGTCCTATCCTGGCCTCACATCTCTGGCAGTAAGCAAGTTGGTTGGACTTGAGAAGCCTCAGCTGGGATGGCTCACCCTGCTTTCAAAGGCCCATCATCCTCCAGCTCCAGTTGGCCAGATCACGGACCTCATCCTCCAGTAGGCTTGCTCGCATGGCGGACTCAGGGCTCCCAGGAGTGGAGAATAGGGCCAAGCACGAAGATGCGCTCTTCACATTTGCGGTTGTCCCATTGATCAAACCAAGCTTGGCAGTCAAGTCCAGAGTTGGTACTAGGAGGAAGATGTGGTGGCGTTTGGGCAGTTTACACAGCAAAAGAGTGCTTCTGGTTCTAAGCTCACAGCCCATGTCCACCTATCTAAATGCTTGAATTAGAAACTTGGTTCCTTGATTATGAAATTATACCTTGTGTCCTGAATGTTTCTACCAATATATGCCTACTTCTGTCTTTGAAGAAACAATGCAGTGTGTCTGATTCTGGAGGCCATGGCTAAGAAAATCATTTCAGGGGAGGCAGAATGTGGCCTAGCATGCATGATCGCCAGCCTGCATCTTGACCTTTTTCTGAACAAGTGTGGAGAATGATAACTCAGTGTTGCTGCGGCCACCAGTGACTCGTCTGACCTCTCCTTGCGCACACAGATAAAGTTCACTTGTTACCCTTGTGCCCCATTGCACAGTCCACTGGCTCCACAGATCCCATTTGCTGCTTTCCCAGTGCTTGGAAGGTGATTTAATGTGAATGTCCTTAGCATGGATTAGACAGCTGCCTCAGGAGGGTGATGTGAGAGGCAGCAAAGCGGCGTCTCTCGTTTCCAAGGAGCAGGAGCTTCCTCACTGAGCTCTGCTCTGCCACTTCCAGCCTGGAAGTCGCTGTCTCCTTTAGACACATGTGGCATTTCGAAACAGAAGAAAATAGCTGGTGGAAATCTCTCACATTCTTTGCTTGGGAGGCCACAGAGGTTAATTTGGTAAATAGTTCTCTAATGTAAGCCAGATTTGGGAAAAGCTAGGAAACAAATGTAAAAACCCTGTGTCCAGCGTGGGTGAGAGGGACACATTTTGATGGCGTGGGCCCGTGTGTGCAGATAGGATGATTTTAATAGCTGCAATTTATTCTCCCTCTGGGACTCAAGATTTGGAAGACAGTTCTACGTTCTCTTGCTTGTTTGATTCTGAGAAAGTTTTCTAATGCCATCGTATGAGAGAGCACACCCTGAAAATAGAGATTCAACTCAGTTTATCTTCCCTTTCCTGTTACTCTTACCCCACAAACACCACACACATGCATGCACACATTCACATACCACAAGCATGCATGCACACACCCACACACATACAGGCAAATTGTGTTGTTGTTCCAAATACAGAAGATGCTTCTCAAATGATCTGGACCAGCCAGTTTTTTAAAAAAATTTCCAATCCACTGCAAACCATCACTCAGATAAAATATAATAATAGAAAAAACAAAACAAAGTCATATAATATTTTATTACTAGATTCAGTAGACCTAAATGCTCAGTTAAACTGCTATTTAAATTTCCAAACACTCTCACTTTCCATACTTTCACATGCAGCAAACTGGGGTTGGAAAAGAGGGAGAAAAGAGGCTTCATGCCCAGCATAGCAGTAGATGTGGGCTGCCTGTGCTGCTCAGTAAAAGGCCCCAGGCAGGAACTACCATGCAGCTGATGAGTGTTTTCCCCTTCTTATTGCAATATTGGCTCCCCTGATCCCAGTGGCAGGAAGCAGCAATAAACACCTGATGGAAACGAAAAGATTCCTTCCACATCATGTTGGAGAAAGGAACTCCAAACAACAGTGTGTGGCCCACAGAGCTTTAACTCTTGCCTCCTGTATACTTTAAAACAACAGCAGCCACCAGTCCAGTGTCTGATGTCTGTACTTCAAGACACATACAACTCTGTCTTGGTCACCTGACAGATGGAGGCTAAAACTGCAAAGTGTTTTATAATGAAATCAGAGTCCCATCCCTGTCAGTTAAATGGTGAATCATGCACTATTCATTCACCTGGTGTTGAGGTAGGCTTTGAACCAGATTTTGTAGACATCATCTACTTTTAGATGATAAGGTGGCAGCATCTGGAAATGTTCAAGGCAGCTGGGTGGAAAAGGAGGTTGTGTGGTTTCCATAGGTGAACCCTGGTTCCCAGTGGGTCCTGAGCTATCATAGGCACCAAAAAATGCAGAGAAGCCTGGGAACTGGGGATAGAGGCAGAGTATTCTTCTGTTCCAGATGTCCCAGCAACAAATACAAGTCACCGAAGAACATCCCTTGTCAGTCATGGCCAGAGTCAGCCACTTACCTGAGAGGGGGGCTCCTTTAACTAAATATGACTAATGAAACCACCCACATGCTGTCTCTGCAGCTGGACTACTCAGTGACTTTCTCATCTGAAGCAGTTAGGATGGAATTTGAGTTTCTCCTTTTAAAAAAAGACCCACCAGGGGCCAGAGATCTAGCTCAGCAGCTCAAGTGCTTGCCTGGTAAGTGTGAGGTCATGAATTCAATCCCCGAGACAACAACAACAACAACAACTACAACAACAACAACAACAAAATCCACCCGTTGCTTGAGGACCTATAATTCATTGTGTGTGTGTGCAAATGGTTGTGTGTGTGTGTGTGTGTTTTCATGGTACTAGGGATGGGATCCAGGGCCTTTGCATATTAGGCAAGTACTCTGCTACTGAGCTACACCCTTTTCTCCCCACTGTTTTTTTTTTTTTTTTACAAAAAAATTATTTTAAGACAGAATCTTGCTAAATTACCCAGGCTGTCCTCCAACTTGCCATCTTCCTGCTTTAGTCTCCCAAGTAGCTGGGATTATAGGTGTGTCCCACCATGCCTAGTTGAGGCTCTACAGTTTTTATCTCATCTTTCTTTCTTTTTTATTAAATTTTTCCTTTTCGTTATCTCATCTTTGTATCCCCTATGTCTAGAATTACGACCATCGCATAGGTAATGCTTACTAAATGTTTGATGACTAGATGAATTGCACCCTCCACACTATCGTAAAAAATAAAACAAACAAACAAACAAAACCAAAAATTTGTTTTCAGTCCTAGGGGTGAAACCCAGGTCCTTATTCATGCTAGGCAAGGGCTCTATCACTGAGTTGTACCCTCAGCCCATAAATTCCCATTTACCGGGCTTCTGTGTCTTTCTCCCACTCATTATCATCTTAGGGAGCAGTTGTTATCTGTCCTCGTGAGTACTGTTTCCTAGGTAGCACAGGGCTGGCCCTGTGTGGACACTAAGTAAGAGCAGTTGAATGGTGGAAGAGGAGGCTGTTGGGGGAGCAGGTGCCAGGTCTTATATTGCTGTGCCCAGCTGGACCACCAGGGTCCCTCCTGCCCACACCCACGGGTGCGGCCACATCCTGTGACTGCAGTGGTTAAAAATACCGTGGCTCCATATGAGACTCCAGGGCCCCCCTGGGTGGCAGTACCTTCACTCTTGGAGACAGTGGACAGGTGACACTCTCACTATTGGCCGCCTTCTCTTATCTCACTTCTCCACCAATGTTTGTAGGAGCTCTCCTGCCACAAGTAAATGAGTAGCACTTGAACCTTTATCGCAGGATCCGCTTCTGGGAGAACCCAAACTAAGAGGAAGGAAGAACCACACCTTGTCTCCCAGTGATGATAATCTCAGGGGGAGAGATAGTGAGTGTACTCTCCCTCCCAGCGTTTCAATTAGGAACATTTCAGGCCCATGAAAAATGAAAAGAATGTATCCACTTTCAACCAGTTGCACCAATCAATCACATTTTCCCACAAGAGATAAATCTCACCTGATCCCTTTTCCCTCCTACCCTCTCTCTCCCCATCTCCATATATAGAGATAGACATTTATAGGTATATAGAGATATAGTTTATATATAGAGAAAAAAGAGAATCTTTAGATCTAAAATCTTCAGAAGAAACCTTTAGGTAAAGATTTCCCCGAACCATTTGAAAGTATGTTGCAGAATTCATGAAATTCCACCTGTAAATTCTTCTGCATGTTTACTAGAGCAATGAGCATTCTCTCCTAAAAATACAAATTCCATTATCATAGCCAAGAAAATGAGCATTGCTATAATAATATAATGAGTATATGATCTATACCTAGTTCTCCCCAGCTGTGCCATAGTGTCCTTTGTAGCTGTGAGACAGTGCATTTCCCTTGCACAGCCTAGCACAACACCCTTTTAGAGGTAGTGAATAGCCATTAAACTTGGGCCAAACTGAATAGAATGGAATGATTTCCTAAGCACAGGAAATAGGGAAATTTAAGACATGTACTTCTGGCACAGGGACAGATTTTAGAACCAAAATATAGAGCATCGCAGGGCTCCCTGACTCCTAGTTAAAATAGCTGAAGCTATAGGGCTGGACCCGCCATAGCAACCTCTTCCCTGATCCCTCCAATTCAAACTCTTTTTTTTGCCAGAGTTTGAGCACAGGAAGAGTTAATTGCTCCCTCTAAGCAGACCAAGCTTGGAACTATAAGTCCAGTTTCTGTTTGTCTTCATTCTGGTGATTGAACCCAGGGTCCAGCACATGCTATCCATGGGCTCTACTATTAAGCTACACCCCCAGCCCAGTTCCTGAGTTTTAATGGTTCTGCCATTACCAGGATCAGACTTGAATATTGTTTAAATTGCAAGGAAAAGATAAGACAGTGTCTAATGACTCTCCCTGACACTCAGGACTAGTTATGTAATTTGGAGGGTCCAGCACAGAATGAAAATGTAGGTTCTCCTCTTCAAAACTCATTGTGAAAGTCAAAATGGTAAAGCAGAACATTATGTCAAGCATGGGGAACATGGGGTTCTCAAGCCACACCCCCATACAACTGGATCACCTGGTATCTGTGTGCTGCCTGGATTCACTGAAGGTCTTTTTAACTTGAAAGCTTACATGGAAAGCAGTGAATATTGACCAAAAGCTGGAAGGTCTCATGGCAGACTTGAAGGAATTGAAACTTAAAGTCTTAACCCAATGCCAGTCATAACCAATGATTTCCTCAGAATAACAATGTCTAGTTACCTCTTTCACCCCCTTCCTTTCTCTCCTGCTTCTCCCCTCTCCTCCCGTCTCCCCTCTCCTGCTCATCCTTCCTCTCCTTCCTGCTCTTTCTCTTTTTGTGGTTCTGGAGATTGAACCCAGGCCTTTGCACTGAGCTGTAGCCTCAGTCCTTCTATAAGTCGTGTAAACGAATCTGCAGTTGTCACTGACTCTGTTGTTTGCAGCACAATGGCAGGTTGGAGAGGAATTTCCAACTATCACCTTGCTGATTTCAGTTCTCACTGGGCAAGCATTCTAGTCTCTGCTATAACCACTCTTTTGTTAGGTTGTGTGGACATTAAACCATTCCTGCTCCCTGTGCTCAGGGCAAGGTGCACACTGTCCCATCCCTTGATGTCCCACCCTTCAGCCCCCACCATGGCTTTGAACTGGAGAGTTTTTACCCTCCTTGCTCCTTTTCTACACTGTTCCAATTTCCAGGAAAGGAGACTGCAGACTGAGGCTAAGTTTGCATAATAACACAACCCAGTTTTGTGAGAGACAGACATGTTTGTCCAGGGTAGCTGTTTCCTGCCAAGGGCTCTGGAGGACAGAGCTGCTGGTGCTATTTCAGGAGGTTAGGAACCCAGGAGTGGGAAGGCCGAAGAATGGTGCAGGGGGCTTTGCAGAACCAGGGATGAATAGGGTGCTGGAGGAGGAGGGGCAGGAAGACCAGAGGCACAGGGCTTCTCAATGGTCATTTGTAGCAACCAAATGACTTTCTGGGAGGAAACAAATATTCCTCATCTTCCTCTGCATGCTCCATGTACACATCTACTGGTGAGATTACTTTTCTGGTAATATTTCTTATGTAAATTCTCTCCTGGACTCCATGGGGATTGCCAAGGGGATAAAGCACCTACCCCGAGTAGCAGCCAAAATCTGTGTCACCGTGTGATAGGTGCTTGACAACACACCTGTGGAAGGTTGGGGACCACACACTGTCACAAAAGTGTGTGGTGAAAAAGCAAACTGAATTTGTTTGGCCAAGCACTGTCCTCAGTGGGAAGAGATACAAAGCAGAGACTTCAGCTAAAGTGTGGAAAAATTAAACAAGGTCAAAGGGAGAAACCAGAAGATTCTTCTTGTCAACAGCGAACCTTTCCTTTTGGTATGTCTGACCCAGAAGCAGCCGTGTTTGGTGAGTGTGTGTGGTGCCCTGATTTTCCTTTTCCTGGGATGGAATAAAAATAGCCATAAAGCTTGCATTCATAGAAACCATGGAGCCTGAGGACCTGGAGCCCCTTCTCAGGCTGGCTCCTGGTGGGGGTTTAGCTTCACTGCTTGGGGGGCCGAAGAGGTCACTATTACCAGCACCCCTAGGAATGCTGCACTGTACGAGAACCGTGGACTCTCACGCCCTGCCCCAGACTTGCCAGACAGCAATCTGCATTGATTCAGGTGCACACTAACATTTGAGAAGTATGTGATTAAAGCATGGCTTACAAGTCTGTCACATAGGGCTGCCTTTAGAATTAAATTAAGTGATCCACGTGCAGCTCTCAACCCAGGGTCCCCAGGACAAGTCCTGTAAATGTCATCATTATTAGCCAGACCATTTCCTCCTGGCCCTGTGATCTCAGTCACAGGTCTTTTTCTGGGATTCAGTCAAGGGCACTGTTTTTCTGACCCCTTGTGTTAAACTTTTGCTTCATCATCACCCATTTTCCAATCACAGAGGGCTGGGAAGGAGTGTGAGATGCTCTAGTGAGTCTGCCTTTTGACTTTCCACCTGAGGAAATTGAGACCTGGGGCTTGCATTGCTTAGGACCACAGAGCTAAGAGCTGTCAGGGCCAGGAGGGAACTATGGTTCTGAATTCCCTGCTTGGTGCCACAATAGGAGAACCCTAGCTCCTGTACTTTGAGCACCTCCTAGGCACCAGGCCCTAGGCTCAGGGCTGGGGGAAGCATCTCCTTTACATTGCAGAGCAGTCTTCCACTTCAAAGACCTGGAAATGGAACCAGAAGCTCTTGGGGTTTCCTAAAGAGCCAAAGGCCACAGAGTAAACCAGGTCAGCTGGAGTGGAACTCAGGTGGGGACTGCCTTTGCCTACTCTATGGTTCCCAGGGGACACGCCCTCTCCACTCTCCCCAAGGAATCCTCTTTTAGGGGAGATAGCCATGCCAGTGAATAATTCTATGGTGGTGAGTATAGAGGTATTCATTTTATTTTATTTCTTTAAACTGCAAAAGTACATGTTTACACACACACACACACACACACACACACACACACACATATTCATTATATACAACAAATTCTATACACCCACACCTTAAATAGAAAAGACTAGAAGGAGAATCTTGTAGGTGTTGGATTACAACCCTAGGTGAACTCAAGACAGAAAGAAGGGAGTTTAGGCTTGACATAAAAGCAAGAAAATATGAGCAGAATTTAGCTAGGGGTCAGCACCCTCCAAACAAACAGTGGTCAGCAGGGCCTGACATGCAGGGAGGGTGGATGTAGCAGGGGGAAGTGGGCTAAAATTTTTCCAGAACAGGCCTCAGGGAAAACGATCTTTACCTCACAAGTCCCAGGTTAGGATAGATGATTTAGCCTATTCTCTTTCACTGGTTTCCCAAAACATCAGTGGAAACTATATGATTGTATCGAAGGCAGAAAGATTTATGGTAGTGGAAATTTGGAAACCACCTAAAAGTCCAATAATAGAAACTAAAGACAAACAGCAGAGAGGAGGAAGGTTTTGGAGCAAAGTGTTTCTAAAGATGTAAGCCAATGTCCTGTCAACCCCGTTAGGGAATGATTGCCCCAATATATGGTGCCGCCACAGAGACCATTAAAAGCATTTTAAAATGATGATGTGCTGATCAAATCAAGGGCATTCATTCTAGCTGTCACCCTCTGTGGAGGAAACTCCCCATGCCAAGAACCCTGGTAACACAGGATGTTCTTTTATGGACTGTGCTAACGATACATGAGGAGACAGAGATTTAGAGTGGTGAAGTTACTCGGGCAGCATTCCACAGCTGTGTGATGAACATCACTCGCTACATCCGTACTTTCAAAAGCAGCCTGCACCACTGTATGAGTGGGAGGATTTCATTTTTATACACGAAATCCAATAGTGGGAACAGGTGATGTAAACTGGTTCACACATGGAGCCAGAGGATGGGCAATAGGGCGGCTCTTTAAATGGAGGTGAGGAGCTCCAGTACCCGCCATGCAAAGAACTTATGGCATGGTACACTTTTAAATTTTTTTAGTTTAAAAAGACAAGCCAGTATTTATGATATACAGTAACTCCATTTAGTAAATATATGTGTGGGTATATGTGTTTGAACTTAGCAATTTTTAAATTGAGTTCGACTCTGCCCTGCAGGGACATTTGGGAAAACCCAGAGTCATACCTGGCTATCATGCATGGCAGGGGGCCACTGGAACCTAACTGCTAAACATTCTACAGGGCGTAAGACCACCCCACCAAAAGGAAAAATCAAATGCCCAGGGATGAGAACATAGTTTAAAATTGTGGCCATGTATTTTTTCACCCTATAGTTGTTTTAAAAAAATTAGAAAATGGAGATATAAAAAAGCTACCCTAATCCAAAGATAACTACCATTAATATTCTGAGATAATTCTCCTAGGCTTTTCTTTCTCTCTCTCTCTGTGTGTGTGTGTGTGTGTGTGTGTGTGTGTGTGTGTGTGTGTGTGTGTGTTAGTGAGTGCACGTGTAAAAGAGAGAAAGAGAAACTAGAAGAAACATTGCAGAATATTAGCGAATATCTTTGGGTGTAGCACAGCGTTTCTTTCATATCTCTATTTTCTAATTTTCTTTTCAACAAGGAACATGATTAAATGTGGGGGGATAACAGAAAAGTACACAGCTACAATTGCCTTGGAAACAGTTCTGCTAAAGTTGAGCAGCGGAGGGGAGGAAGGTTTGGGGAGGTTTTCCAGGGGCTCCTGTCGATGCCAGCGCCGAGTGGAGCCCACAGGGGAACGCTTTCCCTATTCTGAAGCATGGGTAAAGGCCAGTTTGGGAAACCCTGGGGAACTGGTCCTGTGCCTGTCAGTGCCTGTGGAGGAAGGGACCCTATCCAAGGAGGCAGGTGAACCTGCAGGGGGCTGGTGCACAGGGGCCCACGGCCCGGGCCCTGGTGCCATTACTGATGGTGACTTTCACATTGCTCACCTGCTCCTTGTGCTGCTTGATGGTCTGTTTGCTCTCTGCCCTTTTCCGGACCAGTGACACTGTAGACTGGGAAGCAGCACTCTAACCACCTGGGTCACGGTCCTTATGGGAAATAAAGAGAGGGACTATAGTGTCCCAGTGTAAAACAGAAAGACTCCAGCAGCTGCTTAGCAACTCTTATGAGGGCTCCCTCCCAGGGCTGAGGAGCAGACATAAACCATGCCATTAAAAGAGAGCAGGAGGCCCAGACAATAGCTGGATGCTTAGAAAGGCTACTGGCAAGTGTCCTGAAAGCACCGTGGAGAACCAGACTGACCTGAACAAAGGGCTACCTCCTGGGCCACCTTGGAAACCCCAGTTCCCATCAGGGCCAAGGACAGGACCTCTGAACCAGCCCAAAGTTTCCCAGGGTGAGTGTCTCTCCCCTCCCATCCCCCGTTCAGTTACAGATCTGACCACAGCAGCCCTTCTTGGTGCTCTCTGGAGAATCTCTGGCCACAACTGTCCACTGCAGTGGCAGCAACAGCAGGTTCTTGGATTTGTGGCCTTTGATCGAGGACACCAAATAGATTTCAAGTCTCTCAATGGTTACAGGTAGCTGTCTGGTGTACTGTGTTGAGGACTTCCTGGCACTCTGTCACCTGAATGAGACACAGGTTTGATTGTTGAGTTCTGTCCCTCATGGGTAGATGCTGGAGTTGAACCCAGCACCACTCATTCCTGTCCTAGCCACTACCTGGACTGTCCACTTGATTATCCCCAACTGCTCTGCAATTTCCAGTCCTGCCATTCCAATTGGCAATTATGGCCAATTCCAGTGATGATGTTTTTTTTTTTTTTTTTTTTTTTTTTTTTTTTTTTTTACACACTACCAGTACCAGAACAACTATGGAATCTTGTCAAAATGCAGACTCCTTTACTCTAGTAATCTGCATTAAATACCCAGGGCAATTTAGCAAAAATGTCCATTTCTACTGGGCATCGTAGCATACGCCTGTTATCCCAGCACTTGAGAGAAAGGAGGGTCACAAGTTTGAGCCCAGCATGCACAACTTAGTGATTTAGTGAAACCCTGTATCAAATAAAAAATAAAAAGTGCTGGGGAGGTGGCTCATTGCAAAGATCTTGTGTTCAGTTCCCAGAAGTTAAAAAAAAAATCCATTTCTGGGCCTCCTCTAGCAGAGCTGCTAGCATTGAACATCTGGGCTGTAGGCAGAGTCTTTACTGTTAATGAGCACCCCCAGATGAATCATTTCTACCATTACCCCAGAAATACTGTCCCTGCATGGACTATCCCACCTGAAGATATTCTACAAATCACTCTTCTAGATTGGATTCTGGTGGTTTTAAAGTATGTCCAATATTCTTTGATATTTCTCTCTTCAAAGAGTGGAGCCTGATTCCCTCTCTTCCATGTAGGCTGGACCTGGAGACTCACATAAAGGTGTGGTGGCCTCCCCCTTGCTCTCTTCGAGCACCTTCTCTGGAGGAGACCAGCTGCCCTGTTTGAGGACACACCGGCAGCCCTCTGCCGAGGCCCTTGAGAGGAGACACTGAGGCCACTTGCCCACCCCGGGATGGATGTGGCCTTCAGTTGACTGTAGTCCTGTGACAGTCTGCTGAGCAGCTCCCAATTCTCCACCCACAGGAACCATGAGGTAATAAAAGTGTGGGGTTGGAAACCTCTGAAGTTGGGGGGTCATTTGTTATGCAACAATAGACAGCACATACTGGACATGAGGGAAAAATGTGTTTCCAAAGATTTCCCTCAGGTCTATTCTGGTAACCTAACACACCATTCCTGGATGACAGGAGCTTGGCTTTTCTGCAAAGCAAGCTTTATTTTCCTCAGCCAGACCTCTGGGCAGAGCTGCAGGGAAAGTCTCAGGCAGGCCAGAGCCAAACCACCTGAGACCCAGCCAGGCTGCGGCTCTGCCTGGGCTGTGTTTGCCCAGAGAGCTTTGTTTGAAGACCCACCTGTGTGTATATACCCTTTGCCCTGCTCCCAGCACAGCAGCACCCCACACCTCTAGCCCCGTCTCGGCTTTCCCCACTTGACCTCTCTGTGCCCTCTGTTTCCCTGCCCCCCAGCCGCTAGGTCTCCAGGCCTCCTGCCTCTGCTGAGGAGGCTCTG
This sequence comes from Dasyprocta punctata, assembly GCA_004363535.1. Lineage (NCBI taxonomy): Eukaryota > Metazoa > Chordata > Mammalia > Rodentia > Dasyproctidae > Dasyprocta > Dasyprocta punctata. The sequence continues at coordinate 236,086 of RJWM01000212.1, read as the reverse complement.
CTGTGCCCTGCACCACCTCTTGCAGAGCCTTGCAGGCAGTATGGACTGTTTCCCTCCACCCCACACTGCTCTGCACACCCCGGAAGGGCAGAAATGTGTTTTACAGTGCAGTTTTTGGTTTGGGTCTAGATGAGAGCTATTTTTAAGGAGAGAGGTTTGAGCTCCCAGATGCAAGTGTGTTGAATTTCTCTTTTGTTTCTTGTTCCAGTCTAGCTTGGTGGTTCTCAAATGTTAGTGCACTAAGGATTCCTGTACAGGGTAATATGTGTAACCTGAATGTGTACACAAATTTCACATATAATTGAGAAGCATGGAGTGCTTGTCTTCCATGATTTGTCTCTGATACACCTGCATTTGAATGCAATCCTTGTGGTAACTCCACAGCGGGAGCTCATCCAGAACCCAAGGTCGCCAGTGCTGAGAAGAACATTTGGGATCTTTCAGGTCTACAGTTCTAAAAATTCAGTGTTACATACTCCTTTCATAATATAATGAAAATTATAGAGATTCTCACCAGAAAACTTCATCCACCTGAAACTTCTACATAAATTCCAGTTTTTAAAAAAATCTCTAATCAGTTAAACCCATTTTATAGATGAGGAAAATAAGCCCAGAGAAGGCAAGCAGACTAGCTTAGCTCTCAGAGCCCTATAGAAGAAATTCTGGGAAAGAAAGCAAGACTTTTAAAATAGGTAATGTAAGCCAGATATGGTGGCAGATGCCTGAAATCCCAGCTCTTGAGGGGCTGAAGCAGGAAGTTTGCAAGTTTGAGTCCTGCCTGGGGAACTTAGTGAGACCCTGTCTTAAAATCAAAATTTAAAAAGGCTGGAGATGTAGTTCAGTGTAAAAGCCTTGGATTCCATCCCCAGTGCCACAAAAAAGAAAAAAAAAAGGTACCTAAGACATGACAAGTTGACATTAGTTAGGATAATTTTTCTTCAAAAACAAAAACTTTAAAAATCACTTAAAACTGTGTTAAACCATGAAGAGAATCAATTAGGTCTTATAAATGAAAGGTTCAGAGCTAGGTTAGACTTCAGGAATAGTGTGATTGAGGATGTATTTCAGTGTCTTACTATTTTCTCAGGTTTGCTCTCCTGTATGAACAGACTTTGACCTCAAACTGGCTTCTTTCACAATAGCAAAGTGGTTATAGCCATTTCAGTCCTCGTACCTGCATTCTGTACTCCAAGAGCAAGAGGAGGCTTGCCTTTCTCTAGTTATTGAGCAAAAGTATGAACATCACTCTTATTGTATTTGCTTCAATCTCCATGGCAAAAGATAGAGACTACACTGAAGGGCTTTGGGCCCAGGCTGGGTCAACTCCATGCCAACCATGAGCTGCTCCACAACAGTGCAGGCAGACGGATGGTAGTGAAGCCAACACAGAGCATGTTCTATGACCTCAGGGCGCTATCGTTGCCCCCTAGAATTCTAATGATCTTTACCTTTTTTAAAGGTCCTAATGCGATGTGGTTCACACCTTATTTCCAGAGATTTCTTCTGAGTCCTTTTCAAGGCATGATTGACCCTCTGAGTGATACCTGGGCCTCTTGTGAGTTTGGGGACCTGGCACTGAGAGATGCTGATTCACTGTTTTAAAAGTCAGAAAGTCAGAACAGGAAAGGGTCATTTGAAGTTACCCAGCACAACTCCTCATCCTCGTTTTTTACAGAGATGCTGCCCTCTGGACCCAAATCCTCAGCTCTTCCTCTGACCCAGTGAGGGACTCCAGACTGCCTGTTGTAGGAGCCTGGTTTTGATCCAGGGCTGCCACTTAACAGCTGGTTGTTTACTTTGTCTGAGTCTCCATTTCCTCAGAAATGAAATGGAAATGATGGCAGTAGTGCTTATTTTATAAGGTACTGTGAGAATTAAACCTATGCTCATTTTATATTGGTGTTGAAAAAAAGAGCCACAAATTTATTGGCTTAAACCATCACAGTACTTTCTTCTGCAGTTTGGAGGTCAGAAGCAGGAGATGGGAGTGTTGGCAGAGATGACTCCTTCCGGGGCATCCCAGCAGCATCTGTCTCCCTGACTTTCCAGCTTCTTGGGCTTCCTGTGTTCCAGGCCTGTGACCCCTTCCTCATCTTCAGAGAGCATCACGCCAACCTGTTTCCATGGTTACATCTCCTCTCTTTGACTTTGCTTCTCTTGCCTCCCTGTTAGAAGGACCTTTGTAGTTATATTGGGTTCATCTCATAATCCATTTTAAGTACCTTAATTTAATCCATCTTCACTATCTCCTTTCCATGTAAGAAAACATATTCACTGGTTCCTGGGGTTAGGGTGTGAATGTCCTTAGGGGCAAAGGGAGTGTGAAGGCATGTTATTCCATTTACTGCAAACTAACATAATAAATATAAAAGTATGTGGCATAGGACTGGGTTTATAGTGAGCATTCAACAAATGTCATCAGGACCATTTAAGCACCACCTACTGGTGGTCAGCACAGGCCTGATACTGATACTACCAGAGGGATCAAAACAGATGTGATACCTGCCTCTGTGAAGCCCATTCAGTCTCCTCTGGGTAATGCTTAGACTCCTAAATTCTTAAACATAATGGTCTGCTTAAATCTACTGCACATATGCCCTGTGGTTGTGTCCATCAGTTGTGTAACAAACTACCTCAAGGCCTCCTAATTCAAAAGTGATAGCTACTATTTGTTTGGCTCTCAATTTTCTCAGTCATTGCATTCAATTTCTCTAGGCTGGGCTGGGCTGGTCTCTGCTGGGCTTCCCAAGGTCAGCTGGAACCGTTGGTTCATGATGGTCTGGCTGGAATGAACGGGCCTCTCTTCCTATGAATTTCTATCATCTCAAAGATTAGCCTAGGCTTACTAGCTCGTTGATGGAAAGAGAAGGAAGCAACAAGAGGAGCAAAGCCTCTGAAATCCTAGGCTCAGAACTGACACATGGTTATAGCTGCCACTTCCACTGATCAACAGAATTCACAAGGTCAGCCATGATCCAAGGGATAAAGAAATAAACCTCATCCCATGATGGGACAAGTAAGTGATATGGTGGCCACAATGACATTGCAGAGAAGAGAACAGAGAGGAGCAGGTGGGATCCTGCAGTTAACAGTCTCCTGGGTGCAACCTAGCCAGGAGCGGCCATAGGGAGTTAACTATTCTTGGGCCTTCCTTTGAGAAGGGCATCACATCAGCGTAATTCTTTCTCTGTGCACTCAAATCCCAGGCCCCAAGATCTTTATTGTAAATGACACTATTAAGTCCCTCACAACAAAAAGTCAAGTTCACCAAGTTCACCTGTTTTCTGGAAGCTGGTAGGACAAGCAAGGCACATTCACCAAAGTCCACGTGAGTAAAAAGGACACTTTGAGAAATTGACAGAGATCATCAGAACATCAAATTCCTTTAAAACGAAGACTCCTATTTGCGACTGACAACTGTGATTGAAAAAAAGCGAGATACAAAATAGTTGATCCAATCTTAACTCAAAATTTTAAAGAGCAAACTCTTATGTGTTGAACTAGAAAAACCACCAGAAAGCTGCATATACCATAGAATTAACAGCAGTTAGATATACTGGCTGGAATCCACAGTGGTTTTTATTATTTTTGCTTCCATTCTCTGAAATTTTCTAATGATACACCTAAATTAGTTTAGTAATCAGAAAAATGTAATTAAAAAACCATAATTGATTCTAATTATGCTAGTGTTTAGAAATGAAGCTCTAGATTATTTGATTGTGCTATTAATGGTATGTGATGAAATCAAGGCCTCTGGGTGGTTTTGTTTTTGTTTTCCCTTTTAAAATTGTCCTGGGACACTAATTTGCACAGTAAGTTCTTGAGCTCATAAAAAGTATTAATGAGGGTAAGTTCCTTCCATTTGTGCCCAGTCTCTCCCTTCTCTGGATGCTGGGAGCTTCAGGCTGTTCCCCAAGTGATACCCAGGGGCCAGTACAGTAAGTCTTCCTCACACAGTGACTGCAGAGCTGTGATTTAATGTCTTGCTCTTGGCTCTTATCAGGAGTCAAAATACAGAACAGGCCAGCAAAGAACATTGCTATATCTTTTACAAACCCACCCCCAAAGATGGTGTTTGTTAATTGGTTCATAGTCTTTTATCTCCTAGTCACCCTCCACAGATTCCTCCTGGATACATTTTGAGGAAGTTTGGTTTCAATAATACCCAGGTGTGTTTCCTGTCCAGAGAATCATGGGAGATCATTTTCCATCTGGTTGGATGGCACCAACATCTCTCTGTCTTACTAAAGTCAGAAATTCCAGAAAACATTCAGAAACTTTCTATCCCCTGGTGACAATTACCAAGTGAAAGAAATATGCTCAATATGTTGGGCCAAGGGTCCTTGGGAACAGTGGGTGCTGGCAGAGCCCCTATCTGGGCTTACCTTGTCTACCTAAAAGATGATCCACCAAGAGGAATTCCCTGGTCGTGGATTTCCAAGAATTACATGGGCCAGCAGGAATCCCCTCAGATTACAGGAAAGGAGACTGAAAAGTCAGCACACACCCAGCCTGTGTCATAAGCTGTCTCTTGTTCTTCTGTGGATCCATTCATCTTTCCCCAAACCATTCACTCTCCCTTAAATTGCCTACTTGGCTTGTCCCTATGACAAAGGTGTGTCTGCTTCTCAGTCTCACTGGGGATTTTGGTATCCACTTTTTTTTCATGTGATGCAGTATTCACATAATAAATCTGCATAATTTTTCTCCTGTTAGTCTGCCTATTGTCCACTTACTCACAGACTCCATTATGAAATCTAGAGATTAGAGGGACAGTCTTTCCTCTCCTATGTGGTCTAGAGTTTCTCCCTCCAGTGTGTCCACTTCTGTGGTCCTGCTTCCACTCTGTAGGGCAGCCATCCTTTCTTGCTTGGATTGCTTGTATAGTCTCCTAAAGGTACCCCTCAAATTGCTTGTATAGTCTCCTAAAGGTACCCCTCAAAACTCTTACCCTACTCTTACTCCATGACCCCTCCTCTCCACAGAAAATTATCCTCCCTACTACACAGGGCAAGTGACTTTGTAACATACCAGTTCCATCTGGTGAGCTAAAATTCTTTCCATGTGAAGTCCTGACTGCCTGTTGCTTATCTCATGTAAGTCTCCATCTCTCTGTCACTCCAGCCACACCCAGTCAGCAAGTCCAACTCTCTTGTCACCAGGATTCTGCATAAACGGTTCCCTTGCTTCTAATGTTCTTCTCTCTTCCCTGGCTCTTCATTTGCATGCCGGTATGTGGATCTTGTGTTAGAGTTTTTTCCCTGAAACCACCCCTGGATCCTTCTGCCAACCCAGACTGGCTGGGTGTCCCTCCTGTGAGTTCCCATGGTTGTTCACAGTTCCCCTAGGTTGGCACTTGCCATGACAAATCAAAGGATAGGCTTCCTTATCTGTTTCCTGCTCTAAACCTCAAACCCAGGCAGGCAGGTCCCAAGTCTAGCTGCTGTCGCATTACAGGGCCCTCAACAGGATCTGACCCACAGGAAATGGTCAAGGAGTATTCATTAAAAGAATGAATAAATACATAAACTTTTCTGGCATATTAATCTCATCCTGCTCCTTACCCTCTCCCCCTCTCTCTCCTTATTTTTGTTTGGCACTATTGTTTTATATTGTACATTTCTGTTACCATAAGACAACCTGTAGACTGTTCTTTAAAAATGGCCATGATGTATCTTTTCTTGCAGCAAATCTTTGCAACAAGTCCTATCAGGAGGTGTGACCTCTTTCCCCACCCCCTGGATCAGTGCTGAGTAATACACTTGGGTGTATAAATGCGATTATGTGAGGTTTGGAAGGACTTTGCCTCAGTTTGGACCGCCATGCATGCTTCTGTCCCTTCCCTTGGAACAAGTTCGAGCTGGCCTGCTGGATTCCAGATGTGGGCTCCAGGGCCTGCACCGTGCCGGCCCACAGCCTGCCAGCTGCCCATCATGTAAGTGATGTGTCTTAGGCTAGGCAGCCCCAGGCAGCCATCATGACGCCTGAGCCCAGGGGAGATCAGCCAGGGTTGGCCCACACCCATGGACACACCTGCTTTGACAAACAGAGCAGTAACAAAGGCTTGCTGTCTTCATTCCTGTGTGTTAAGGTGGGTTCCTACCGTGCAACATGGTATCTTTCCTGGTAGCTTACCGCGACACCACTCACTATGCAGACTGATACCTCGAAGGCTCTAGACGGATAGGGTCAGTTTGATCCAACTTTCACCAACATCTTAGGATATATACCCAAATCTGTCATTAAGGACAGAATTATAAAGTGTACCCACTTTTCTAGATGACCAAAATTCTCTTCCCTCCTTTTCACATCTGATTTATTTCTTCTAGCTCCCCCATCCCAAACAAAACAAAGCAAATTGTCTCCCCTGTACTCAGCCTAAAGATCCACATTTTACTCATTTGGAAATCCTTTTATCTCATCCCTGACTGGCTCTGAGGCTGGACAGCTAGTTCTGGTAAGGACTTCTGGGCCCCTAGCAAGTTACTCTCTTTTTTACAGATTACTTCTCACCTGTAAAACGGGTACTAGACGTCTACCCACCTCCAAGGGTTATGAAGTTTTGCTTGTTAATTGACTTCTTCATTCCACAAATATTTACAGAAGCCCATCTGGTGTCAGGCATTGTTCTATGCTGTAGAGATGTAGCAATAAACGAGCAGGTATGGCAAAGTCTCTATCATACAGAAGTGTGTGAAATCCTGTGGTATGAGAATTGGGGATAAATTGGGATAAGGGGCTGGGAAAGGGATAACAGAAGTGTTTTAGTGGGTGCTAGAGAGAAGGTGGGGTTTACAGCACAGCTTGAAGGAGATGGAGTCAGCCCTGCAGGTGTCTGGGGAAAGAGCTTCCAACAAGGGAACAGACCTGGCAAAGGCACAAGACAGGACTGTGCCGGCGGAGAAGCTGACAGCTGGAGAGACAGCAATGGGGAGGAGCAGCAGGAGCGGCAGCTTAAGGGAAGGGCCCCTAGGCCTCGGACTTTGCTCTGAGTGGAACAGCTGGCCAGGGAAGCCTTTTGAGCAAGGAGGTAAGGCTTGCAGCTTGATCTCCACAGTGCTGGGTACAAACTAAGTGTTCTGCACATGTTTGATTTGGAGCAGTGATCTTTAGAATTGTTGGTGACGTGTGCCTAGGAGTCTCAGCCCACTGAGGATGGAAAGGTGTAGGCTTCCTCCCCCTGCCAGATGGGACTCCAGAGCCTTTTTGCAACTACTGAAGAGGCCTTGTTCAGTGTTTTTCAGTATGCAGTGAGGTAAAAAAAATACAGTGAGTGCTTAAATCTTAAAAAGAAATATTACAGTACATTACCATGAATCCCCCTCCAAACATTCCCCTCAATTCAGACTTATGCCATTGTTCTTGCTACTTTCTGAAGCAGTCTGGAAGTCCTTTTTTGTGTCTTTAGTTGTGCTGTCATGGCTGTTTTGATGTCCAATCAAAATTCAAAATGTTAACTTTCATGGTCATTTCAACTTGGGATAAGCCAGAAGTCACAGAGTGCCAGATTTGGTGAATACGATGGATGAGGAGACACCGATGTTTTTTATGAACCTGATTTTCTGTTAGATAGCACTTGGCAGCTCCATTCACCGTATTTCTGATCACACACACTAAAGAGGACGAACTGCTTCACAAAGTAGCAAGAACAATGTGATAAGTATATTTGAAGTGACAGGGAGTATTTTGAGGGGGATTAATGGCAATGTGGGTTTTACCATAATGAATTTTTAAGACTTAAATACATATGTATTATTTGATCAGTCCTTATATGTCCAGCTCCAGGGCAGTGGGCAGACCAGTGTGCAGAAAGGCCCTGCCGTCTTTTGGGACAAGAAGAGAACCAAATAACTCATCCTCTTGAAGCTTAGCAGTAGTAATTTTGATGCTGGATGGTAATGGTACCATTTCAGACACTACAAGAAAGATACCAAGGACTCTCACGGGGCACTCACTGTTGAGAGAGTCAGCTACTCTATGTAGAAGGTCAAGGTCTGGAAGCACAGAACCCCAAGCTGGGGACACTGTAGCAAAAGTAACTAGTAAGAAGCCATGATAGTCCCTCTCAAAGTGTCAGGGAGGCTGGTGTGGGTGCCTGGGTCATCAAGGGCTCCATCTCTTCACAGCCAGATGCAGAACCAGTTTTAAAAACCAATCCCATGAAAGAAAGCAGTGATCTGGTCAAATTGTCAGTCTTCTCTGGCCCAGTGCTTGGACACAGCCTTGGTCCCTTTGGAATGATAAGGACATAGAGTTCTTGAAAGATAAGAGGGCAGGGACAAGGCAAAAGTGTCAGAAGTCATGTTGCTCACTAGACAGATGGAAGCCTGCAACCAATAAGTGGAATATTAAGGACTGAGGTGAGCTTATTTAATCCTAACCTGCCAGAGAAGGCCAAGCCAGTTAAACTGACCCTTGCTGTCTTACCCTTACCCACTTCCTTCAGGGTATCTGGGTTGGCCTTGTGGTCATTTTGTTATAGAGTGCCTTCCGACCTTAGTTGTCCTGTCTCAAGGCTTCAGTCCTTGCTGTTGGCCAGGGCTCAGATCACAGAGACCTATAGAGGTAGCACGAAACGGAATGGCTGCCCAGGTAGAGGTCTGTTGTCAGCCAGGTGCTCTTGGCCAAGTCAGATAGAAGCAGTTGGCTTTGAGGGCTCTGAGAGCAGTGCTTCTCAGACTTAAAAAGTCACCTTAGTCCCTAGGGGAACCTGTTCAAATGTGTGTTCAGCCCTGGTCAGTAGGTGCTATGGTTTGAGTGACAGTGCTTCCTCCAAAACTCATGCTGAACTTTAATCCTTAGTGCAGCAGCACGCAGTGTGGCTGCTTGGGGGGTGATCAAGCCACGGGACCTCTGCTGTCACGAATGAAGTCAGCACCTCATGAGAGGGCTTGAGGTCAAAAAGAGCACTACTGGTCCTTCTGTTCTTCTGTCATGGGAGGAATAGCGACTTGTCCCCCAGAGATGCAACAGAAAGACATCATCTTTGAAGAAGAGAGCAGCCCTCACCAGACACCCATCTGCGTTTTGATTTCCCTGTTTCCAGAACTGTACGAAATAAAGTCTAATGTTTATAAAATGCCCCAGGCTGTGGTGTGTGTTACAGCTTCAGAAAGAGGCTGAGTCAGGGGGTCTGTGGTGCGCCCTGCACCTCCCCATCTGAGCAAGCTCCAGGGGCTGTGACACTGCCGGGTGACAAGAGCCCCAGTGGTGCGAGGATCGCTCCACCTGCACTTTGGATTCACCTCCTGCAGGAGGGCAAATCACTGCAGTGCCGGGTCCCCAGCCTGCAATATTCCAGTGCGACTGTTTAAGGGTAGGGTTTGAGTATAGGAAGTTTAAAAAAATCTCCCCTTGTGATTCAGTTCTGCAACCAGGATGGAAAACCACACTTTCAGTCCATATTCCTCACCCTCTCATTTCTCTTCCTTAGAGCCTTAATTGCTCGGTCTGTGAGATGGGATTAAGAGTGCCAATCCTAATCTAGGGTGACTATGAGTATAAGAGGAGACTGTAGTGCTTTAAAATGTTGAGTTGCTCTACAGAATTGTGAGGCATTTTTATTACTGTGAGTCTGTGGTTACCAGGGGAAGCCTAGGATCTACCCATCTTGAGGGAGAGTGACCAGAGCTATCTGAATAATAAATAATACATGGGGTTCGTTAGCTAAAATAACCTTGATAAAGTGGAAAAGTGGGGAGATGGGGGTCAGAAAGGCATTTAATAGAGAGGAGTGCCACTCTCTAGATCCAGGCTAAAGGGAGGCAGGTTCTTTTCGCAAGGGATAATAAGACTTTCACAATATCCCACAGCTATATGGAAATCAATAATGTCTCTAAAGACAGCAAAGTTACTGTGATACGTAAATAGCAGCCAGATGTGTCTAACAGTGAAGTCACCCATCATTCTGGGCCTCGGAGATCTGAGGCTGGGGTCAGCATGAAGAGAGGTAGTGTGGGCAGAAGGTGGGAACTGTGGGCCACATCCCTGGAAGTGAAGCTGTCAGATGATGGGGCAGAAGGTGGGAACAGTGGGCCACATCCCTTCCAACCCACACCTTTTGTATGTGGAAACACTAAGACCCCACAATGCTAAGTGAGTTAAACACAAACTCTCCATGCATGGAGTTGAGACTGAGCGCAAGATCTTGGAATGATCATCCCTGTGTGATGATGTCCAAAGAAACACTAGTTAGAACTTAATAATCATTATACCCCATTACCATAATCCCCCCAAAACTAACAGCAATCCCCAATTATTGTTTAATAGTCCCTGACCTATTTCTTTACATCTCAGAAATGTAGTTTGGTGGTTTGTTCAAATCATTATCTAAATTTCTCTCCCCACTCCCACACTGCATTTGGTTGATAAGTTTTTTGAGTCATCTTTTAATCTACAGTAGTTTCCCCTTTGTCTTAATCTATATTATGATGTTATAACAAAATAACTGAGACTGAATAATTTGTAAGATACAGAAATATGTTTTTACAGTGTCTGAATCTGGAAGTCTGAGATCAAGAGCCTGGAAGGTTCAGGGTCTGGTGAGGGCTTCTCTCTGCTGTTAAGACAGGGCTTTGAGTGCTGCATCCAGAAGAAGGACACTGTCCTCACATGACAAAAGTCAGAGGGCAAAGGACAAACTCCCCTCAAGAAGCCTTCTCCAGGGTGCTAATCCCATTTATGAGGGCAGAGCCAAGCAGGCCCCACCTCTCAGTACTGAGGTATTGTCATTAACTATCAACCTGGGTTTTTGCAGAGGACATAAACACAGCACCCTCCTTCTTATCATGCCATTCACTTACTGAGCAAAGCAGAGTTGGCTCTCCTATCCCGTAGTACATGCCAGGTTACAGATGGCACCAACTGCACCCTTGGGATTTTGAACATGGTCTCCTCCTCTCTGGGCTTCCTGTGGACTGTGAAGCTCAGTGAGATCCAGGTGGCCCAACTCACGGATGGGGGTGCCATGTACTTTTCACTGTGTCACATACAAGGCTTGTAACACCTGTCGTATGTAAAGGTGAAACGATTACCTGTCAGCACACATTTATCCAAACAATAGGACGAACACACCAGGAGAGAACCCTAATGTAAACTAAGGGCCTCAGGTGGTGGTGATGGTTCTGGCCGGCCCATCCTTTGTAGCAAATGCTACGCTGTGGCATGAGGTATTGATAACAGGGAAGCTGTGCATCCTGTGAGGCGGCGGGTATCTGGAACCCTCTGTGTTTTATACTTGATTTTGCTGTGAAGGTAACTCTGCTCTAAAGACTAAAGTCTGTTTTTAAAAAGTTAAACAACTGCTTTTAATGACCCAAGGAAGAAGTCGAGAAGTTGTGGGGAAGCGGGAGAGAGGAGACAGGAGTGAAGACGATTCTTGGGGCTGGGCACTGGGTAGATGGGGGTCGCTGTACTGTTCTTTCTCATTACATAATTGAAAATTTCTGTAACAAAAATTAAAGGAAAGAAAACACTACTGAGAAATGCCCCTAAGAGAACTGGAGGCATATTTGGCCACTTCTAACCCAACATTTGCTCCATTCACATATCCCCATTCTTCCTCTTTCCTCAGAGAATCTCGGTTTTGCTCAAGTAAGCTTGCCATCCACCTGGCCAGGTGTGCAGTCTCACCCCACACAGGCCCCGCCGGCCTTGCGGGGAGCCAGCCCTGCCCCGCCACAGCTGCCCTCTGTGGTGCCAGCTGCTCTGAGGCGACACGTGTGAAGCAGAGTTCAGCAGAGAAGATTCTCACTGAGTACACGTTACTTTCTTTACTGCCTTTGATCTTCACGGTGAAGGAATGAGACCATCACCTCCCTTCTCCTTCACAGATGACTGTGAGGCTGAGATAGCCCTGGCTTTTCCCTGGTCACCAAGCAGGAGGCTGAGATCTGGACAGCACTGAAGGCCCCAGTCTTCACCCTGCGCAGCCACACTTCCAGGTCCCCGTCAGGCATTTCAATGGGACATCTCTCTTAGATGGCGAACTTCAACAGAGATTTGCAAGTAGGGGACAGCCTTGGAAAAAATAAAACAATATCCAAACTTAGAATTCCACTGTGCCCTCTGGGAATAATTTCCTTGTTTGTATTTTTGCTTTACTGATGATAAGAATCACGCAGGGTGTATATTAAAAAGCAAAGTCTGAGGAAAGAAATTTGTTATCTGCGTTTTTAACAAAACTCTCTCTCCCTCTTGGGATTCTCACAATCAAGTTACAAAACCTCTGTGTGTTACGGCTTGTGTCTAGATGTTCCCCCAAAGCCTCATGCAGACATAGGTGGGGCTTTTTCACAGGTGGCTGGATCTAGAGTGTGTGATGCTGGGATTAAGGGTGCTGATTACTAAATCAGTCCACTGACTGGTTTGGCATAGCTCTAAGTACTGATTATGGGAAGGCCTTCCCTGGGCATAAATGCTGCCTGCTCTCAGGGCACGTACCCGGGATAGAATATAAGGGACAGAAAGAAGACTGTTGTTGCCTCTTGTTGCTTGCTTCTTCATTAATTTGCTACTTTGCTGCTCTGCTGTTTTTCTGCCTTCACCCACCAAGAGCTGCTTCTCCTCTGCTATGCCCCTCTGCCACGCCACCCTGCCTCAGAACCAGCCAACTATAGACTGAAACTTCTATAAACTATAGGTTACAATAAACCTTCCCTCCTTGAACTCTGAGTGTAGAATAGTTTGTCTCAGCAATGAGACAAGGAACCAAGACCCCCACTAAGATAGCATGGCATTGAGTATAGGCCCAGAAGGAGCTGATTAAGTAAAATCAAGCAGAAAAAAAGGTCTTCAATTTCCATTAATACCCATTACCCACAGTGACTGGGCAGCAAGTTCTGTTAACTTGTCAATTTATGGGCAGGTCTAGCCAGGGCATCACAGCCATTCTGCTGTCCCAGGAGTGGACCTGGACCCTCAACCCCCATGTGACCAGACGTGTGACCAGACTATACCAAGAAGATATTTTATTACAAGAATTACAGTCACAATTCTAGGTGACCTGTTGCTGCACACCAGAGCTGGAGTGACTTGTGGGGTTGCGGTCAGAGCAAATTAAGGTACAAGGAAGCACAGAAGAGATGTGTGAAAACAGAGGCCAGCTGAGACACAGAAGAGGGCATGGAGGAGATGGGGGAAAGGAGAAGGGGCAAGGGAAAGAGGACAGAGAAAAATTGGAGTAGAAATAGAAAATGAGAGAGTTTGGAAGGCAGCGAGAGATAATGGGCTAATTCATGGCCACCCCAAAAAGACATGCTCACCCCCAATCTCATCATAAAAGCTTATCTGAGACAGATTTTTAACAGGTAACAGAGTTTGAATCTAGAGATGAAATGACCCTGGATTTAGGGTGGGTGCTAAAGCTCATGAAATGTGTCCTTGGGAGCTGAAGGAGAGGGTGATATGACACTGAGAGACACAGAGGCGAAGGCCATGAGGGCTCTAGAGAAGGGGAGGCAATGGAAGAGACCCAGGGGACAAGATCATGGGAGAGACAGAGAAGACAAGGCCGTGGGAAAGACAGAGAAAGCAAGGCCATGGGAGAAACTGCAGGGAGACCTTGGGAGACAGGGAGAGGTGAAGGCCATGAAAGACAAAGGGGATGGCCTGGGACAGACAGAGAAGGGAGGCCATGGGAGAGTTAGAGAGCAGAAGGTGAAAGCCACGGGAGAGACAAAGTTGGAGGACATGAGAGAGACGGAGGCGAAGACCATTCGAGACACAGAGTGGGGGAAGACATGAGAAAGACAGACAGGAAAGGCCCTGGAAAGGAGAGAGGTGGTAAGACCACGTGTGACATGGAGAGGTGAAGGCCCTGGGAGAGACCAGGAGGAAAGGCCATGGGAGAAACCAAGGGGTGGGGACTATGAATAAACGGAGCAGAGATCGGAGGGGTTGTCAGCCATCCCAGGAGTTCTGAGGAAGGTTCTCAAGCACCAGAATCTCAGAGGGCAACAAATGGAGGATTTGTTTTCAGAACCTCCAGAAGGAGCCAAACATCAGGTCTCCAGAACTTTAATAGAATAAAATGGGTTTTTTTTAAATGAAGTTTGTGGTGATTTTTTACCACAGCCTTAGGAAACTGTCATCCTTGAAGAATGAAACAGAATGGGGCTGAGAGGTAGGGGAAGAAAGCCAAAGTGAGAGAAGGAAGAGGAGTGAAGGCCAAAGCCATGGCACAGAGACAGAACATCTGCCGGTCCCCCTCCGGCCTCCCCAGGGCCGGTGCCCAGGACATCCTGCCTCATCTAGGGGTTTGGCCCTATGACCCTGGGGTGGGGACCCACAGGGTCAGACTGTACCCTGCCTCCCACACCTCCTGGAGTGTGTCTGCTCCCACACCCGGGCCCTAGCAAGACCCTGACTGAACGTGGAGAGGTGTAATGAGCCCCTGTCACCCAGGCAGCCTGAGGGTGGCCCTGATACAGGAGCAGGGGAGCTGGCAAGCCCTGAGTGGGGCGACCGTGCAGAAAGCACGTCCGTGACAGGCTGCTCATTGCCTTTCACATCTGCCCTCCATCTCGTGCCCATGGGCTCCTCAGCGGCGTGCTTTCCAGGGCCCTCTCCTGATGCTGATGAGCCTTGTCTCCACCACGCGGCCCCACCAAGTGCTCAGTGCAACCTCCTCTACCAGCGGTACTGTCAGGCTCAGACCCTCGGCAGGGTGTCAGTTCTAGTTCCTTCCACGCCTGCTGAAATGCTGAACAGACACAGTAACTCCCCCCAACCCCTCCCTAGGGTTTGCCAAGACCTGGCCCTGTGTAGCGCTGTTGTTTGTGAACAATAATTGCTTATAGTTTTGAAATCCTTCTGGTGTGCCAGGCATGGCATTATGTGCTCTACAAGCATCACCCAAAACTCCTGGAGCAGGTGGTCCTGCAATCCTACACTAGCAAGGGAAACTGAGGTAGACCAGAGTGTGCGTCAGGCAGCTTTTTGTCACTGAGACCAAAATCCTGATGTGCACAATTTAGAGGAGAAAAGTTTCACTTTGGTTCACACTTCCAGTTCCAGAGGTTTCATAGTTGTGTGGTTCCAAGACACAAGCATCCTAGCAGAAGGGCATTGAGGAGGAAAGCTGCTCATATCACGGCATGCAGGAAGCGGAGAGTGAAGGAAAGAGCCAAACAGAAAAGGGCAGAAGATCAGAGATATATTCCTCAAAGGCAAGCCCCCAGCGACCCACTTGCTCCAACTGTGCCCAGCCCCTAATAGCACATTCAGCTATAAGTGTGTCGATGGGTTAATTCACTGATGATATTAGCAACCTTCACCATCCAGTCTATGCCTCTCTTGATCCAATCAAGTTGACAATCAGAACTAACCAACCCACAGCACTCAGGAGGCTGAGCCAGAAGGATCGTCATAAATTTGAGACCAGCCTGGACTACAAAGTGAGCTCAAGGCCAGACTGAACTGCATAGTGAGACCCTGTCTCAAAAAAGACAAACAAAACAAAACAAACAAACAAAAAAAAAAAAAACAACTAATCAACTCAGGGAGGGAAAATGTTCCCCAGAGACCTCGAAGGTCCTGAAGGGACATCTCAAGGTTTGAACCCAAGGGTGTCCTTTATCAGCTATGCTCTCGGCCTCCCTGCGGGAGCACACCTTGAAGGACAGCACTTAACTGCCCACGGCTCTCTGCACACTCGTGCTGGTTAGCGGAACAAGACCAAGCAGGCGCTGGGTGGGAAAGGGAGCACAGAGCGGCTCCTCTGTGGGCTCCTCAGCCCTGACAGTCTCCCCCGCATTCACAGGGTCCGCTCCAGGCCCTGTCTTCCTGCACCCAGGGAAGAGCTGGGGAGGGTGAGGGACCAGGAGAAAGAGGACAAGATGGAGGTCAAGGAAGTCTCCATGCACTGTGATGACAAGGTCTGGACACGAAGCCCACACACGTCACCCTCCTTTCCCGGCCTCCCCGTCTGGATGGAGCTTACCTCAGTTACCCCAGTCTTCCCGGGGTCCGTGACTCCCTGATCCCAGGCCAACATGAATACTATGGTTTCCCGCAGAAGGTTTAGGGTCCGCAGAACTGGGTTGGAACCCTGCAGGCAAGGCCTGCTCTCTCCGTGGGACCTGGGAAAGTCGCCTCACTGTCCCCCCCTGACGAATGGAGGCAGTAACGGCCTCCACCTCAGCAACTGCACTTTAAACCTGAGCCACTTACTGTTTGTCCATTACTGTTTCATAGAGAGCTTGGCAGAGACACAGGGCCCATTGCTGAGGCCCGCCCGCTTCGGGCTGTCAGTAAAGCCGGGAAGCGCTCCCGGGGAGGCGGCGCTCTGGGCGGGGGGCTGCGCTGCGGTGTGGGGCGCTGCCCGGGCCTGCGAGGCCCTCCAGTGTGTGGTTGTTGATAATACTCTGTGAGACCCCAGGTTTGTCTGCACAAATTTGTTTATACAAATGCTAAGTTTCTGTTGCCAAAACAGAAAACTTCACCTCCCAGGGCCATTGACATATTCCCTGAGACTTATATTTAATACACTCGCGTATGGCAGGACTCAGTGAACAGGGCTGAGGCAGTGGGTCCCTAGGCAGGATCCACCCAAGGGCGGGCCCCCTGAGTGATCAAGCCAGGATTCTGAGAAGCCCACAAAAGAGAAGAGGGAGTGGGGTGAGCTGGGTGGAGAGAGGGAGTAGCTGTACGATGAGGAAAAGGTAAGTTATTGTCAAATACATAGGAAATGTACTGAAACTCACGCACCTCCCAGCCCGAGCAGGTTCAGAAAGGAGCTGTTCTGATGGCTTTTCTATTCCTTGTATGTTCACTCATTCCAAAACAGTTCGTGAGTTCCTGCCACGTGGCAGGCACTGTACCAGCTGGAGGACTGGTGAGCAAGACAGGGCATTAGGGACCAGCAGGGAAGCGGGCAGCGATTGGGCAGACCTACTCACACATCAGCACAGAGCTGGGGCAACGCTGGACAGAGTGCTGGCTGAGCCCCGAACAGCTCTGCATCACCTCACTGAGATCTGTTGTTTTGGGTGCAGATGGTGGTCAGAAAATCTTCCTGAGGGAGGTGACACATAAACTGAGCTCCAGAGTTAGCCTGGTCTGGCACATTTAGGCAGGGGGACAGTATGCACCAGGCCCACAAATGGGAACAAGGGGCTGCCTCCGATGAAAAAGTGTTTGAGTGGCCAGAGAACAGGATGAAAGCTGGGGTGAGAAAGAAAGAGAAGAGAGACTGGAAAGGTGAGCCAAGGTCAGATCACAAAGGGCCCTGCCCTGCCCCAGGGGAAAGAACTAGGTACAGTTCTAAAGGCCCTGGGGAGCCACTGAAAGGTTCCAGAAGTTCAGCGGAGAGCTCTTCCCTTGTTTCAGTCAGACTTAGTAGGAGAAGCCTGGTGGCTCCATATTCACCCGAAGTGGGTGATAGATCTGGGAGAGCATGCCAGGCTTCCCCTCCGGAACAAGAGGTACACGTCTCGGTAGAGTTGGCCTCATCCTCCTGCCAATAACCCTCATTTGGTCAAAGTAACAGGAAACCCACTTCTGTCTTTCTTAGTGGCTGCACCAAAACACTTTAGACTGTTCACTTTCTAAAGAACAGAAATTCATTTCTCAGAGTTCTGGAAGCTGGAATTTCAAGACCAAGGGGCCAACAGGTTCATGGTTGTTGAGGGTCTGTCTCTGCTTTCATGATGGCGTGGTGTTCCTCATCCTGCACAGGAGACAGTGCTGTGTCCTCCCTTGGCGGAAGGGGTGGAAGGGCAAAGGGCTAGGTAGGTGTTCTCCTCTTACAAGGTCACTGGTCTCTTTCACAAAGACTCTGCTCCCATGACTTAGGCACCTCCTAAGGGCCCCACCTCTTAACATTATCACGCTGACAAGTAAGTTTCAACAAATGAATTTTGGGAGACATGTTCAGACCATAGCACCACCCAGCTCTGAAAGACGACAATCCCACTTGTCAGGCAGCCAGGGATGACAAGCATCAAAGGCATGGGACTCAGCTTTGCAGCATACAATTCCCTCCGGGGCCTGGCATGGTGCCTTGCATGTAACAGGAACTCAAACAGTGGCTGTTGATAGACTGCAGAGGCTGCTTCCACCTACCTTTAGTTTTCCCTTAATTTCCAGGACTGTGATGGACTAAAGAATTAAGAGTCCTATTTACATGGAACTATGTACTGGTGAAACCTGAAACTCTAAGTGTCTATTTGATTTGTAGCCAATATTCAACTTTCTGGCTGATGAAAGGCTCACTTCTGAAAGGGAATATAGTTATCCCTCGTTATTCATGGAGAATTGTTTACAGGACCCCCCACAAATGCCAAAATCCACACATGCACAAGACCCAACAATAAAATGGAGTAGTGTTTGCACATAAGCTGTGGACCTCCTTTGGTGTACCTTAGATCACCTCCAGGTTACTTGTAATACCCAACACAATAGAAATGCTATGCAAATCGTTGCTGAATTATTGTTTAGGGAAAAATAACAAGAAACTTTTCTGTACATACTTAGTACGGATAATTTTTTTCTGAATACTTTCATCCCAGATTGGTTAAATCTGTGGATTTGGAGCTTATGGATATGGAGGGGTCACTGCATTCTCTTCTTTTGCTTAGGTGACATTAACAGCATGAGGTTCACCTGAAGAGAAAATACAAATTTACAGGCTCTGTCTTCTTCCTAGAAATGTGATTCAATAGATGTATCAGTCAGCTTCTGCCTAGTTATGCTGCAGTAACAACCCCCCCCAATCTCAGTGGTTTTTCATGCCAAGAACTTTATTTCTCACCCAAAATGCTTGCTGTGTGTTGGCTCTGCCACGCTTTCATCATCTAAGACCTCAGACAAAAGGAGCAGCTTTTTTGAGAACAGGTACTATTGTACCAACAATATTTAATTTTTTTTTTCAGTACTGGGGATTGAATCCAGAGATTTTACAGTGAGCTACATCCTCAGCCTTTTTTTATTTTGAGACACAGTAAATTAAATTGGTAAGCTGCCCAGGGTTGGCTCAAACATGTGATCCTCCTGCTTCAGCTTCCCAGAGTGCTAGGATTACAGGTGCCACTATACCCAGATTATATGACCTTTTCATAATAGGAAAGAGTGTAGATGACTGGGAATGGTAGCCCTGTCTACCAAAGGAGGTTTGGAGTGAGGCTGGAGGCTAAGGATTTTTTACAGTACATGCAGGGGACTCTGTTACAGGAGGTCTTCAAGGACCTCAGGGCTACCCTGTGTCAGTGTAAAGAAAGACACCATCTAGAGTGGCTTCTCCTTGTGCAAAACTGAGCAGTTCCTTCCTGCCTTCCCGACACTGCAATCTTCACTTTCAACACTCTCTTCCTCTCTGACTCGGTAGAAATCTTCAGGGCTGAGTGTTCCAGTTTGAGCTTTGAGTTTTAGATCTTCTTCCGGAACCTCCAGCCTTGTTTTATGCTAAGCAGCATGAATAATCTGGTTTCAAAAAAATAATGCATGTAAATGGGCATGCACAAGTTTACGTGTTCACCCTGTCTGAGTAAGTATTTGCATTTTAACCAGACTGTTTTTGTGACCCAGAACTCATTGCATGATGAGAATTCCAGGCACCCTAACCAGCGGCAAAGGACGGTAGTATTAGAGTACGCGTTGAGCAGTCCCCCTCCCAGGCTGCTGACTCATTCCTTCCCACATGCTTATCTCTGGCCTTGGATTCACCACCTATGTTATAAAGGTGCATTGCATTGCTTGTCTATCTCCCTCGCTAGATGATGAAGTTCTCTCTTTCTCTCTCTTTTTTTTTTTTTTTTTGAGACAGGGTCACCCTGGGTAGTTTGGGCTGGCCTTGAGCTCACTGTGCAGCCCAGGGTGGCTTCAAACTTGCAGTGATCCTTCTGCCTCAGCCTCCTAAGTGCTGCGATCACAGACGTGTGCCACACACCCAGGTGTGATGAGGGCTGTCATCTGCATGCAAAGATGTTGATGAAATAATATGTTTTTTTATTTGGGTTTTATTGAACTCACCCTTGGAGCCTTTTTACAACTGAAATCTTCATTTTTCCCCCCTTTGCTCATGTCGCAGGCACTTCTTCCTAATCCTTCAGAACTGCACTGGCCACTGTGGCAGCCATGAGTCACACGTACCACTAAAGATTTAGGATCAAGACCTACTCAGTCAACTAGGACCAAAAAGAGCTTTTGCTACAGACCTGATGCTGAGAGAAATAATGCTTTAGTTCAAGTAGGAGTAAATCACTTCAATTTGATGTGGTGTCCCTCTGGCTGATGGCATCCCTCTCCCTTCAGGAGAAATCAGACGAGAAAGAACTCTGTTGGAGGGAGAAGTGGTTATCCTGATTTGACATGTAAAATGCTGACAGTAAAACATGGGGATTCAGCAGGCTACAGTAGCACACACCTGTAATATCAAATACTTTGGAGTCTGAGGCAGGAATATTCCAAGCTTGAGCATAGCTTAGACACCATAGTATCAAAATAAAAAGAAGAAGAAGAAAAAGCTTTCGGGATGTAGCTTAGTATGGAAGCCTCAGGTTTGAGCCCTAGTACCACAAAATACATAAATAAATAAACCTGAGCCTCTCCCCCACTGAGATTCAGAGATGTTGTATTTTTTTGGTGTACCAGGAATCAAACCCAGGACCTCACGCTCGCCAGGCAGGCACTGCTCCACTGAGTTATATCCCCAGCGATATAGTATTTTAAAAATATCTCATTGTGTTTAAAATTTCTCTTTAATGTCTCATCTGTATTTTATGTTGATTATGTATTAAAATGATAATATTTAGATGCATTATATTCAATAAAATATGCTATTGAATTATTAATCTTTAGTACTAAATTATGAGAATTATTAAAGCTTGTTTCCTCTTACTTTTAAAAATGTGACCACTAAGAAATTAAAATTTATGAAATGTGCTTTGTGTTATACTTTTATCTGCATTGTTAGGGAGAGGTCTGTTTTTCAATCACATCTGCGGATGGTCTTTACTCCCCAATGGACATCCCGCACCACGTAAAACCAGGGGTAGAGGAGCACCTGACAGCCACCTTCCCTCTCTGTCTTTAATTTCCTGAACTAAGTCTTTTCCTCCTAGTTTCCCTGATGGGGGCCCATCAGCCAGCAAACTCCAGCCATTCAGCCCTACTTGAGCCAAAGCACCATTTCTGTCAGTAGATCTCTAGCAGAGCTTCTTTCCAGCCCTGCGTGGCTGAGCAGATCTTGTTCTTAAGTCCTTGGTCCTTATCCTGGGATAACTTCATAAGTGAAACTGACAGGCATGAAAAAGTTGGAGGAGAAAGAGAACAGTTGAAAATAGACAGCCCTGCCAAGATGGCGCCCACCCCTCACCTTGGGCAAAGCCTGCAAGGACAAGATACATGGTGGAGGGTGCTTTCTTTTCCCCAGCAATGGGGATTAAACTCAGGGCCTTCAAGCTGAGCTACATTCCTTGCCCTTTTATAATTTTTTATTTTGAAAGAGTCTTACTAAGTCACTAAAATTTGCCAGGCAAGACCCAAACTTTTGATCCTCCTGCCTCAGCCTCCCAGAGTGCTGGGGTTACATGGGAATACGTGGATTGATATGGGTGCTAATTATGTGTGTACCGTCGCTGCATGAGTTGTCACAAAACTGCACAGTCAGACTTGTTCTCGTTGCTGTAGGTGTGTTATGTCATTATGATTTGTATGTAGTAAGGCACATAGAATAGGAAAGTACAGCAAATGAGATGAGAGGAAATGAAAGCCCTATGAAAATATGTCTCCAGGATGGAAGGTGAATAAAATCTCGTTTCATGTCTTACATGTGCCGAGTATGCCAAATAAAACTAAACATAGCCTTTATGACTGATGCTCGAGGTGGCCCCCATGACCTGCTGCTGGCCTTGTATGGGCTCCTGTCCACTCACTGTGAGCAGAACTTGTGATTTGCTTCTACCCACTGAAACGCAGCCTAGGGGACAGCATTACATTGTGACACAGTGTAAGATACCACTGGAGCCTCTGTGTCCCTTGCTGGCTTGGAAGAAGCAAGCACCTGTGTCGGGGAGCCCTGTGTGGCAAGGACATCCCATGTGGCATCCTCTGGAGATGAGGGGGAGCCTCTGGCCAACACTATTCAAGAAACTATAGCATTCAGTCCTTAGCCACAAGAAACTGAATTCTGGCAAAACCCCAAGGGCCCTCGGAAGCAGCCATGTTCCCATCATGTTCCCATTAAGCCCTTGATGAGACTGAAGTCTGCCCAGCGCTTGAATGCACCCAGGGGAGGCCTCATACAGAAGGTTCCACTCAGGACCCGGGAACTGCACAGGATTCCTGACACTTGGACCCCGAGGGACATAAATGTGTGTGGGGGTAAGCTGTGAAGTGTGTGATGTTATGGGACAACAATCAGAAACTACTACACTACCAACAGACAAGTGGCTCCACACCAGACCAATGCATGGTCAGCTGCACATCTCAGTCTCTGTCTCACAGAAACACCCTCACACAAACGTGAAAGAGTCTCAGGCATCCCATATGGATGAGTTAGTATGTGAGATGAAAATATTTTTGAACTTGTATGTGATGGCACACCTCTGTAATCCCAGCACTCTGGGAGGCTGAAGCAGGAGGATCAAAATTAGAGCCCAGCCTGTACAATATAGTGCCTCTGTTTCAAAAATAAAAAGAATATAAAGGAGGATAGAGTTAGCACAAAGGTCCTGGTTCAATCCCTGGTACTGAAAAAAAAAAGAATACAAATAAAAATAATTTCAAAACATGAAATTAATACACATTCATTATAGAAATTTTAGCAAATACAGATTAACAAACAGAATATGAAAATGACTTTTCATTGAATATGCTTTAGTCTTGAAATGTTCATTACTGACATACATAAAGATGGCCTTAGTTTTGAGAGTTTATAAAAATAATACTTGTACATTGTACAAAATTTAGAAAACACAAAAAAGTAATTGAAGCTGGGTATGGTGGTGCACGCCTGTAATCCCAGCATGTGGGAGGCTGAGGCAGGAGGATCACTATGAGTTCAAGACCAACCTGGGCTTCAAGGCCAGCCTAAACTGCATAGTGAGACCCTATCTCAAAAAGACAAAAAAAAAAAAAAAAGTAAATGAAGATACTTAAAGTCACCAATAATCACATTTACAAAAATAAACCCTGTTAACCTATGCATGTGTGTGTATTAGACAGTATGTGCTACTATGATGAAATAGCATAAAACTAGGTGGCTTAACTAACAGAAATGTGTTTCTCACAATTCTAGAGACTGGAAGTCTGAGTTCAAGGTGTCAGCATGGTCAGGTTCTGATGATGATTCTTTTCCTTTCTCACTATATCCCTGCACAAAATTGAGAGTCAGCTGGTGAGTTCTTCCTCTAAGAATGCAAATACTGCTCAGGGCTCGACTTTCATGACCTCTTTCACCCTTAACTGCCTTCTTGTAGGCCCTATATCAGAACATAGTCACATTAGGATTTGTCACCTCAGCATACAAGCTTTGGGAAGAAAAAAGTTCAGTGCACAGCAATGTGTGTACCATTTTTAAAAATGAAAAGGGGAATTTTATTATGCTTTCACTTTGTAACATGTCCTGTTCTCTCACATCATTTAATATTCTTCTACAGTATTTTTATTTGCTGCATAGTACTCCTGCCTAAGCACTGCATAAGGGCTGTGAGAATGTACCATTATTCATTTTACTAATCCCATATGGTTGTATGTTTACATGGTTTGCAATTCTTCTCTATTGTACATGATCTAGGATTCGAGGTGCTTGCAGTGTTATACGCTTCGTGTAGGTGCATGATGACTTCCTACGGGATAGCTAGAAGGCGTTACCTTGAAGAATTTTTCAAAAAAGAGCCCCTGTGCCCTTGCAGAGAACACAAAGGCAGGTGTCATTTCAGACTGAGATCTTGGGTGCTCCTGTAGTTTTAGAAGCCTTTTGCCCAGGGAAGCAGTGTTACAAGTGAGTCAGGAGTTACCTGAGAGACCCTGCTTTGAGAAGCAGCTTCCAGAAGGCACCTAGCATGGATGTGCTTGTGCCCTGAGGCTGAGGGCCAACACGGCAGGGCAGTCTTCAGTTGTGCGACAGAGACGTCAAGGAGCTGAGTGTCTCGTCACGTGTGCAGTCATGGAAACAATCAAGACGCCACAGGAACCATCCCAGCAATCCCAGGCCGGGTAATGTTGCCTGGGATTCAGCAGTCAGTTTTGGGCCAAGTCTCCTTACACCCCAATCCCACTTTGGACCCTCTCCGTGGGGAAGAGGAAGGCAAAGAAAATGACACCATGGAATATATTGTAGTCCTCACCCCCGCGCTCATCCTTCTGGTAATAAAACCCTGACCGTCCCTTGAGGGCCAGGTGGTCACTCTCTATCTAGGAGTGGCCACAGAACCCAGCCCAGACCAGTCTGGCAGAGGCTGCAGAGATGTTTCTGACCCAGGCCTGGCCAGCTGGGTCTCCTGGGACTCGTCCCTGACCTAAGAGGACTGCAGGGCTCCACCTACTTCTATCAGGAAAGTGAGAACCCTGAGCCGCTGCCCCTGGTGCCGTTTACTCAGGAACGAGGGGAAGCAGAGGGGCGAAGCGGAGAGCTACAGCTGTTTGAGTTCCCAGGTCAGGCCATACCGGAAGCCTCTGAAGCAAGTATGCCCTCATCCTCTCTCCAAGCTACCACTTTGTTTTTCTTTTTTGAGTCAGGAGTCTCACTATTTGGCCCAGGCTGGCCTCAAATTTGCAATTCTCTCCCTCAGCTTTCCAAATGCAGGCATGACAAGTGTGTGACACCATACTCAGCTTCCTTGAATTCTGCTCCTTTTCAATGGCAGCCAAAAGAGTCCTGGATAAAACACCTTTTTGTGGGCTGGGGACATAGCTCAGTGGCATAGCGTCTGCCTGGCAAATGTGCAGTTGTGAGTTTGATGCCCAGCAGAGAAAAACAACAACAACAACAAACAGGTTTTTTGATTAGCCTCTCCTCCCCAATCTCCACTAAAGAATTCTGGTAAGTGACACTTTAGAATCTTATTCCCTGAGTTCAGGAGACATCCGGGACTGAGACTCAAATGGCCATATATGAACTTCCAGTCTTCTTTCTGCAATGAAAAGAAAGGACAGAACCCACCCGTGGGGATGGGGGATGAGATGTGTACGAAGGGCAAAGTTCTGGTGAGAGTGAGGTCAGAGAAAATCAGCAGCAACAGCAGACCTGGCTGGCGGGGATGTCCTTGCTTGCCTTGGAAGGAGATGATGAGCGGGGCTAGCCTCCCGTGCACAGCTCTGCCTTCGGCGAAGGTGTTGTCAGAGTGAGTCAGACCCTTGCCTCCAGCTGCTCCGAGGCAGAATGGAGGGAGCTCACCGGCTCTGCTCAGCCATCAAAGTCTCTGTGCAGGAAGCCTGCGCCCTGGCCATTTTGTCACCTGCCCAGACATCTTGTCACCGCCTCAGCTCCTCTTCCTCTTGTCCTGCCTGTCTCCCACCTCTGTTTCTATCTCCTTGCCCTACATGTCCCTAAGAGAGCACACTCCAGGTTGGACAATAGGATGCTGTCCACCTTGGGTTCTACCTGGTCAGAGGCCCTGCACCCACCCTCCTCCCTGGTTTAGTGTCTACATGCTGCAGTTTAAGGCCACTAGGTCTGAACAAGCTGTGGTCAGGTGGTGAGGATGAAGAGTGGCCACATGACCTAACCAATGGCAAGAGAAATGGGACCACATCTGGCTTCCTCCCTCTAAGCAGAAAATCCTGGGAAGATCTTAGAAGCCTTACCTTGGTTCTGGGTTGAAGGAATATGTAGCATATATAATTGGGTTTATGTATGTTAGTGAGATCTTGCACAAACTTACCAGGCCAGAGGACATTTGACACCGAGCTTCTCTTTTCTTGCATGTTTTCACGTCTTTCTTTCCTCCCTGTCCTGCTCTGTGTAAGTTGGCTCTAACAGGTGAGCCAGAGCATGTTGCCTAGGTTATAGGTGTTTCCAAACGGTGTTAGTCCCCTTTGCGTCCTGGAAGACTGGCACTACCTGCAGCATGTGAGTCACACCTCCTGGCTGATGCACCTGCAGAAGTAGCCTCAATACTGCAGCCCCGATCTGTCGTGGGAGACCCCTGGAGCTCCATCTCAGCCCAGGTTGGAAAGAGAGGGTATAGCTACCTCTTTGAGTCACCTTCTCTTGCTGTATTTACAGAACAATGTGATCCATGTGTTAGGTGGGTGGGTGCTCGGTGCCAGCCCCAGACTACAGTGGGTTGAAAGAAAGCTCTGGGGTGAGTCCAGCAGTCTGTGATCTATGGAGCCCTCCAGGCCACCTGGGTACTGGGCGGAGCCTGAGAAGCAGAGCTGCAGCATGCTGTCACAGCACTGGAGCCCGTGAACCAGAGCAGCCCCAGTAGCTGACGTTAACCGAGACCGACTGTGTCCTGGGCTCTGCGCACACAGCTGAGCTAAGCACTCTGCATGTCCTCTGTCTCTGCATGGTGCTCCCGCTACAGCTGCACATGGGAACCGATGAGGATCCTCTGAAAAACACCAATGCTTGGGGCCAACACCAGACAAACGGAATCTAGATGGCCTGGTGTGGACCCAGGAAATAGGTATTTTAAAAAGGTGATTCTGGTTCCCAGGGAGGGTCAAGAAGCACCCTTCCAGTTCCACCTTTGGCACACTGTAGCCCTGTAACTGTAAATGTTCTAATGATCTCCAACCTTGACTTCTCTATCTATAAAATGGGATGATGACTTCTATCCTCTCTCCTCCCAAGGTTTTTTTTTTGTATGGAATAAGGAAAAAAAGGA
Source organism: Dasyprocta punctata (assembly GCA_004363535.1). Taxonomy (NCBI): domain Eukaryota; kingdom Metazoa; phylum Chordata; class Mammalia; order Rodentia; family Dasyproctidae; genus Dasyprocta; species Dasyprocta punctata. Next base: position 209,312 of record RJWM01000212.1, on the reverse strand, counting down.
AAGTGAGATCTTACTGTAACTACTCTTAAAATTGTAAGAAAGATGGGCTAGCTCCAGTGTGAAACTCTTGTTAAACAAAAATTATAGGAGGCCATTGTTTTGGACTGAGTTTTTGTGTGGTGCAGGCTAAAAATCAAAATGAAATCACTCATGCTAAAGCTCACCAAGCCAAACCAAGCTGTCAATCTGGCCTTGCAAGAAATCAGGATTACAGTGATATCAGCTAAGTTTCTCAAACAGCCCAGGTTCAACAGTGAAGTTCTCTCTACTTTAGGCCTTAAAGATGATGAGAAACCTAGCGTCACCTGGTGTCAACCGATCAGTTGTTTTCCAATTGTTCTGTCTTACACAGAAAGTAACTTTAAACCAATAGCTGGGTTTTTGTTTTCTAATTCTGCTTTCCATAGCCCTTTCTGTTCATAAAATCAGCCTCCTCTATTCAGCTCCTTAGAATACTTCTATTTTACAGCTCAGTGTTTTCCCCAATTCTAGAATTCGAAGTAAAGCTCATGAGGATCTTTAAGAAGTTGTAAATTTGTTTTTCGATATCCCACATTTCTCTCAGGAGGTGGACAGGTTGGTGTGGGAAGGAAGGACCTCCTCCACGTGGTCTTTGCACCAACTTTCCATGCAGGTTTTTTTCTCCATTTCTGCTACTTTATCTCCTCTTTTTCAACTCATTGTTCACTTAAACTCCCATCTCTCCTCTCCCCCAATTCCCACCCACCACACACAGTGTGGCCGAGGGATCTGCGTAACACCAGACATATCTTGAGTGACAGATCAGCCCCTTGAAGCGGTTCAGGAGGGTCCTTGGGTTTCTTGAACCTCCAGTGACACTTACAGGTTCAATCATGATCGTGTTCCTCCTTCCCAGCTTTCCACCCCTCAGTTACCTGCTTATTTTCCCTACCAAGTTCTGGGGCCATCTCTTTGTCTGATTCCTGTCTCGCCTCTGCCTAGCCGTCCACAACCTATAAGTCTCCTCCAGGGGTTTTGCTAAATGTAAATGCTTGGCTCCTGGAAGAGGAATTGTATCCCTTTGTTTGATTTTAATTCTCACGATATAAGCAGACTGCTGAGCGCATGACTTTGAAAGCTGACGTTCGGCACTCATATCCTAGATTACTCCTTGCTGCCCTTTGAGGGATCATCCTCCCCAGCTACACCTAATATGGTCCTCCAAAACAGCAGCACCAGCATCGATTGAGGCCTGCTACTGAATGCAGAGGCTCAGGCCAGCCCCAGACCTGCTGAATAGCATCTGCATTTTAGCAGATGTGCTAATGCATCATTTGCCCATTGAAAGCTTTGAAGTCCAATCCTCACCTCTGAACCTCAGTTTGCTAGTTTCTAAGTGGAGATAATGCCTCATTGGGAGGCTGTGAAAATTACATGGGATAATGTATGCAGACACTGAGCATGATGTCTTGAAGAGAACACCTTGGATAAATGGCAGCTAATATTATTATTAGCTATGGAGCTGTAATAGCTCTCAGCACGCCTCAGGGATTGTTCTTCCAGCCCAAATAGAACCTCTGAGGATGCTGGGCCCTTCAGCATGTGGTGCCAGCTGTGCGCTGGGGTAGGAAATGGGGGATAAGCAAGCTATTGGAGGATTTAGGACGGGGAAAAGGAGAGAACCTTCTGGTGGCTGCTCAGCTAAAGACAGAGTCTCCCATGTTTAGGAAACTCTGCAAGCTTAGGTCTGCTGTGCTGTGCAGTGGAATACACATAACCGTGGATCAAGGTGGTGTGCCTTCCTGGTGTGACATGTTGACTCATGGCAAATAACTTGAAAACATCATTTGCATGTTGAAATGGGTAGAGAGAGTACAGATGGCTGTGATTCCATTTATTATCAAGTTCAAGAACTGACAGAACAGAACTAAGGTGATAGGAATGAGAAAGAGGTTATTTGTTACAGGGTGAGGATTAACTGGAAGGAGACTTGGAGAATCTTCCTGGGGATGGGGATATTCTTGATTAGAGTAGTGGTGGTATTTGTCAAAATGCAGTGAATTGTACACTGTAATGAATTAGCCAAGCTTAATTCATTGTAGAAAGAAGTTGGGAAAAGGAAGAGACCCCAGACCTCTTCCATTTTCATGGAGTAGGAGTTGACCCTCCCCACAACAATGCCTCTCTGAGCCCTAAACCCAGTGCCAAGCCAGTCCCCTGGAGCTGGGGCTGTAGACAGTGCCTAGAGCCCATGCGGGCTGCAGCACGGGTGAACCCCCTGCCACACCTGCAGGCACTGAGGCAGGTGTCCACCACACTGGACTTGGGTGCGTATGCATCAGTGAGAGGGAACTTTGGGGCATCCAGTTGGATGGTGTACTTCTACAGGGCCCCTGTGTATCCCAGCCAGAGCAGACTGTAGCTTCCATGGGTTCCCGTGGGCAGATGGGGCAGGGCCCTTTTCTAGGCCTCGCCTTGTCACTTTCAAAGGGAGCAGTGAGCTCCCTGCTCTCTGTTCCCCATGCAAGTCTCTTCCCCACACACTGCAATCCAAAACTACTCCTGCTGAGCCTTTCTTCCCTTTGCAGCCTCATCCCATTAAAGACAAAATGTTCCCACTGTCGGGTGTGTTGGCACAGGCCTATAATCCTAGCTCTTGGAGAGGCTGAGGCAGGAGGATTGCAAGTTTGAGCACAACCTGGGAAACTTAGTGATTTAGCAAAACCATGTCTCTAATTTTTAAAAAAAGGAAGCAGGGTATAGTGACCAGTGCCTGTAACCCCAGCACTTGGGAGTCTAGATTGCCATGAATTTGAGGCCAGCCTGGGCTACATAGTGAGTTCAGGGCCTGCCAGAACTATATAGTGAGACCCTACCTCAAAAAACCAAAAAAAAAAAAAAAAATTTAAAAAGGAAGTGCTAGGAAGGCAGCTCAGTTCTGGATTCCCACTATTGCAAGAAAGAAAGAAAGAAAAAAGAAAGAAAGAAAGAAAGAAAGAAAGAAAGAAAGAAAGAAAGAAAGAAAGAAAGAAGAAAGAAAGAAAGAAAGAAAGAAAGAAAGAAAGAAAGAAAGAAAGAAAGAAAAAGAAAGAAAGAAAGCGAGAGAGCGAGAAGGTGAGAAAGCAGAAGAGAAAAAGAAAAAGAGAGAAAGTGGAAAGTATTCTCTGTTTTCAATCTTTCTTTCTCAAGGTTAACTTCTTCCAGGAGGATCAGTGGCGGAGGTGTGTGCTGTCAGGGGAACCCCATGTCCACTCTCAGTAGGAAAGCCCCTGAGGAAGGGCAGGTTATTTAGATCACACGCCACACACACGCACACACATGCACGCACCAGCACAGAAAGAGGAAGTGACTGCTTGGTCACTAATGGCACAGCTGCCACCAGAACACAGGTCTCCTGACTTGCAGGCCAATTCTAGGTCCTGGAATGGGGCTGAAATTCTTCCTCCGCGAGGTGACTTGCTGTGCCTGGGAGTCTGCTGCGTGATCCTGGCAAGCCACTTAATGTCTCTGCAGCTCAGCTGCTTGACAGTAATTGGGGACGATAATAGTTACCTACTTCATAGGGATATTCAGCAGCTCAATTAGTAAAAGCTTCTAAAGTACTTGAGTCCCATTATTAGTTGTAATGGAATCCTTCTGCCAGTGCTGGCCGATGTGCTGGCTCTTGGTGGGAAATGCTCTTTCCAAAGAAGAATCACAAAGACGAGCTCTAGAGATTTGGAAAAATAGGAATGGAGCACAGTGTTCTCAGATGTTGTGAAACCCTCATTGTCATCAGACTTGTAAGAAAAAGATGTTGGGTGGAAGACTGAATGGAAGATTTTTGCCTTACAAAGCAATCTTTGAGCATATAGCTATGGGCACATCATCAAAGTGACACCTCACATGGATTCACAGATCCCCACAGTGTGACAGAAGGAGCTACCTACCTTAGTTACAGGGAATAAAATGTGCTTAGAGTTGCACAGGTACTATTTGTACCCACAGTTTTTAGCCAGCATCTCTATTGGTTAAGATGCAGGGTAAGCCGCTGTAACAAAGAGCTTGAGGGTGACAGAGACTTAGTCCACAGGTTGTGGTTCAGGGCTGAACACTCAGTTTTCACTGCATGGTTTCTTCTGAGTTCATTTGTCGCCATCTCCCAATCAGCAATCTGATGATCATTTGCTAGGTCCAGTATTTCAATGGGCCTGTCTAAATGCCATATTCTAATTATTACATTCCTTTTTTAAGTATTCGCTGGGATACTTCTATAGACAGAATGACTTCTTCCTTGATTATTTATGGTTACTCTGAGGCATAAGTCTTATAGGAAAGACAGAATAAATGCTTGACTCTTTCCTTTTACTGACCAGTCTTAGGGAAGTGTTTTCCTGTCATTTTACAAAGGAACTGAGAATGTGTGTTTCACTGTCATTATGAACTCATGAAGTTTTACACAGGCATTGTGACTCAGTCCTTTATGGAGATTCTTACTAATGCTCACGTTCCCCACTTTTGGTCAATGAAAACTTCTGTAGATAAGTTCCTAGTTCTTTCAATCTGACCCTAGCCATGCTTGACAAATTCTTTACTTTGTGATCTGACTAGTTGCGCAGGGTTGTTGTATACATTTCTTAATTTAGACTGAAGTCAGCCATTTCTCTAGAAAGCTGACTTTCTCTTAGCAAATGGAAGTTGCAGAACATGACCTGAGTAGCCCAGTTTTTCAAGAAAATAATTCTTTTTAATGTAAAAATACATTGCAAATGTAATGTGTAAGCATTGCTCATATGATTTTAATTCAGTGTCGAAATGAAAATGTTAAGTAAGAGTGTTCAGGGATAGCACTGCCCAGTAGAACTGTAACAGGGGACATGTTCCACCTCTGAATGTGGCAGCCTCTCACTACATGTGGCCTGTCTTCTGGCCCTGTCCTAGGAGTTCATGCTCAAGGATCCTGGGACTTGGGGTAACCTCTTTAGTTCTGGGGTCCCAGTTCCAAAGATGGCACCTAGTGATAAACAATGTTGAAAGAAAGAAACACATAAGAAGTCTTTTCAAAGTATATGGAACCCTGGAGCCGTAAGGCATTGTGTGTGCAGGCAGCCTCCAGGCTGTCTAGAAGACTGTGGGAAAGTCTGCCTGTGGAGAAGAGCAAGTTGATGTACCTAAGGACGCTCAGCTCTGCTGAGAGTGAGATATTCTGGAATTATCCCTCACCCCACTGATCTGCCATGAGCTGTAAGAAATTCCACCAGCTCCATAGGGAAATCAGGCCAGGCTGGGAGAAGTCTCCCTGACACCCTGGCCACCTATTGTTGACATCCCCTCCATCTGGGCCCCTCCTTGCTCCTGCCCTCTTGGAGCAGACATGGCCTTTCCTTCCACATAAAGTGGTGTGATCCCAGGACTCTGGGAGGCTGAGGCAGGAGGATCACAAGATTGAGTCTAAATTGGGCAATTAATTTAGCAGCTTAGCAAGACCCTGTTTGGAAAATTTTAAGGAGAGCTGAAGACGTAGTTCAATGTGAAGGCTCTGGGTTCAATCCCCAGAACTACTGCAAGGAGGGAGAAAGCTCAGAGATGTTTCACCATCATTACATATGTAAAGCCACCCCCACATTTAAGCCTAAGCCCTGATTTGTAAGGAAGTTTTATCTAGCCATTAACTGCCATTGAGGAGTGGCTTCGTTTGTTCAATTTTGGTTGTTGGTGGTACTGAGGACTGAATTTAGGGCATTCATATTGAACTACATCCAAATCCTTTCCTTTTCTTATCTTGTCTTTCTGTTCTTTTAGTTTGTTTGTTTTTTGGGTTTTGTTTGTTTGTTTGTTTGTTTTTGAGATTGGATCTCATTAAGATGGTAAATTGATTGGGCTTGAATTTATGATCTTTCTGCCTCAGCCTCCCAGAGTGCTGGGATTACAGCCCTGGACCATAACACCCCACTAGGAGTGGCTATATTAATCATTAGCTTAGTTATATAATTATCCCAAGAATCCTGCAAAGTTAAATTTATGCTTTCCTCCCACTGCTTTACCAATGAAGAAAGCAAGGCTGTGAGCTTTGTAACTCTCTGCAGATCACATGCTTGGCCTTGAAGCTGGGCTCTTTCCTTTGCCTTCTGGGAGCCAAGCCGGGGAGTAGAAGCGGAGGCTCCGAGGGAAGAGAGCTGACAGCAGCCACACGGTCCTTCGCGCTGGGTGCGCTTGCTCACAGTAAGGGGATATGTTCCCCAAAATGCTGCTGGCAAATAATTTCCAGGGTTTGGCCAGCCTGAAATAACCGATCTATTTAGAGGTTTAAAAGCAGGCAGCAGGGGCTAAATAAGGTAAAGTGTCTGTCAAGAGCGGAGGCCAGGAAGAGAACAGAATAGTAACAGCCCATGCTTATGTCATTTTTCTCTTTCCCCAAGGTCTTCACAAAGTGTGCATACATATGTTTCATCACGGTCTTGACCTTAGAACACAGAAATCCTGAAAACACACACACACACACATACACGCACACACACACTCCTTGTGATACACACTACAAATATATGTGTTTGGTTTATGATATACAACTACATAAGTTTGGAATAAGTTGGTTTTTTAAACACAATTTTGTAAAACATATTGAGTTCTCAACTAAATGTTCATGTTCATACTGTAGGTATAGAAATCAGACCAACAGACTATTAACTTTCTAGTAATGATAATAGCTGCGGCTTCCCATGTGTGCTAAGAACTGGTCTAGTTTCTTCCCATATGTAAACATTCGCTGCTCTTTGTAGTAACTGCATTTTCATCTTGTTGTTGTTTCAATGGCAGAGCCAGGTTTTGAGCTCAGTCTGAAGACTCTAAGTGCACAAAGATAGGGAACAGGTCTGCTGTATCTGCCCATGTGTCATCTGAACCCAGTCACTGTGAGCGTTCAGTAGACCTGGTCTACGAGAATGAATGAATGAATGCATGCATGCTTGCAGGAACAAATAGCTCTGAGTGCAGCACCCCGAGCTACCCAGCTGACGTCTCCCCCAGCTGGTTCCACTCTTGTATCATGCTCTTTACGTCTGAAGGACGATGCAGAACATTAGGAAAGAAGCTCCCTGCGCAGAAAGCATACTGAGCCGGACCCCTCTGTGTGCTCCCTGACTTTGTGATTGATTCATGATGAGATGCAGAGGGCAGAGGAGCAACAGCTGGGTGCAGGACACTTGCGCAGCTGTCTGCCAAGGTCAAGGAGAACAAGTGGACACACAGGGCAGGTCTGGGCTGGGCACGTCTGCCAGCAGGTTCCCAGACACACAGCCAGGGCTACTCAGGTTGAGAGGGGGCCCAGGGCCCTGGCACTCTCTGGGAAGGAAAGAGGAAGTGACAGGGACAGCTTCCACACCAGCCAGGAAAGCAGAAATGCAGTGAGAAACAGAAGTTCCTTTGCACTGCCTCGTGTCGGCTTCTCCAACCTAAATTGAAAGTCAGCAGGGTGGCATAAAAAGTCTTGCTGAACTGGAAATCAGGAGATTGGGCCTCATCCTCCTTCGTTGCTGGCATAGATAAGTCATTTTTCTGGTTTAGGTTTCTGATTTTTTTAAAATATGTAAACATTTTAAGCTAAAATCATCTTTCAGGGCATGTACAGCTCTGGGTATATCGGAAGGAATATTTTCAGTGGTTCCATGGTTGATGAGTGACATTTATGTGTGTTTAGAAGGGCGGGCGGGGTAGGGAGTGGAGATGCTGAATGTATTCAGTGCCCAGGACCACACAATGCAAAAAGATCCCACTTAGAATTCAGAATGATACTGTAATTTGAAGAACTTCTTCACTACTAAAATACAGTGATTTGATCCTAAGCACACTGATCTGAATCATCCAAATCACATGATGAAAAAAAAAATACACTGCAAAGAAAAAAGAAAAAATTCAAGGGCAATAGATCTAACATGTTTTAAACTATCACCTAGTGTGCCTTGCTCCTGCGTACACAGATGCAGCTCCCTTCCCTACAGCCCTTCTCCCACCATTGCCCCTGGGCCCGAGGAGGCACTGGTCCCTCCAAGGAGAAGTTACAGGCCTTTGCCATCATGTGGGAAAGGCACACAGGAAGCCCTTTCGACACAGGGAGACCAGAGTGCTGGAGGGCCAGGTTGGTGGGGTAGGAACAGCTGAGAGAGGCATCCAGGGTGGCCAGCCTAACATCAGGCTTCTTTCTTTAAGGCCCCAAGGTGTCCTGGTTGGAGGTGGGAAGGGGCTGCAATGCTGAGGACCAGTGAGCCAGGAGTCTGGATCTGGGTCAAGGAGCTCATAACCAGAGCAGAGAGGCCTTTGGTCTAGGGCTCCTCAAAGGGCAGGGACCAGACTCTGCTCAGGGGCATCTGTGAAGCTCAAGGCTGTCCCGAAAGAATGATAGCCTGAAGGAGGCTAGAGCGTTGTGCAGAAGAGTCTCTTCCCCAACATCTGAAGCAAGTTAAACCTCTGCCAGCACTCAGATGCCGCCTTTGCAGATGCTGTTGTTTTGTGAGGGAGAGCACGCACATGGTGAAGCGTGCCAACCCTAAGTGCCTGGTGAATGCCCACCCACACGGCCACCACCTAGATTAGGGGATCGACCACGGCAGCCCCTAGCCAGCTCTCGTGTACTCCCCCCCACCATTACCCCCCGCTGAAAACAACCACTTTATAGCCTGTTATGCCCATAGGTTTAATGGCGGTTTTTTGTTGCAACAGGTCTCACGATGTAGTTCAGGCTGAACTTGAACTCACTGTGTAGCCCAGGCTGGCCTCAAACTCACTGCAAGCCTCTTGCCTCAGCCTCCCAAGCGCTGGGATTACGGAAATGTGCTAATATGCCCGGCCTCACAGGTTAGTTTTTGAACTTCACAGAAGTGAAATCATATAATGTCTAGTTTTTCCTATCTGGCTTTCTCCACCCCGTACCTCTGAGAGTCACTGGGGCTATGGTAGGGAGCTGTTCAGTTTTCCCCGTCGCTGGATGGTTTCCCAGTGTGTGATTACGCCAGGATTTACTCATCTGTTCTACTATTGCTTGACTTCAGGGCTGTCCACTGATGTCATCTGGAGAGTAGAAAGCATGAAAACCTCCTAAGAGGTAAGAAACAGTCCCACGGGGAATGTGAACTATGATTGACTACCTGAATGAGGCAATTTTAAGCCAGAAGTTGAATACTCCAATTGAATGAGGACTCCAGTAATGAATAAGACTAATTAATGGAAGATCCACCCCCCCACCAAGTGGTACCTTTGCAATGAGCTGCATGCCCAGTCCACCCCACCCCCCACTTTATTTTTTAATTTGAGATAGGGTCTTGCTAAGTCATTAAATTTCCTGTACTGGGCTGGAACTTGTGAACCTCCCGCCTTAGCCTCATAGAGTGCTGGGATTATACAAGAGTGTGCCACCACGCTTGGCTTGGACATTTTTTTACAATATTTTTTGCACATCCAAATTTAGGCCCTGTTTTACAGGCAATAAGCCAATGTGATTTTCTAGTAAGAAAAACAGTGTGTAGAGCTTGCTATGGGCTTATTCAGACAACAGAACAGTTGTTGTCTTACTGTGAAAATACTGAAATCTGAAAGAGAGCTATTAGAGAGGTAGTACACCAAAACCAGGAGGAGCCTTAGGGGAAATATTCAGAAGATGTGGAAATTCTGAGTGAATAATTCTAACGGGGGAGCCCTGTTAAGGGCACAGGGAACTGGCAGAGAATTTGAGTGGGCAGAGTAGAGATTGTCAAAGAAAACACCAGCGTCATTCAGAAAGGTACACAATTGGTCACGCAGCAGGGTGTTCTAACTCTTCTGACTAATTTCAGCTTGTTTATTTTAAGAGAAATGGGAGGCACCTGGAGAGGTTCTCAAACGATCTCCATGGCTTAGATGAAAAATTTGTCTTGGTGCCAGGTATGGTGGCACACACCTGTAATCCCAGCGTTTGGGAGGCTGAGACAGGAGGATCACCAAGAGTTTGAGGCCAAACTGGGCTACAAAGTGAGTTTGAAGCCAGCCTGAGCTGCATAGTGAAACCCTGTCTCAAAAAGACAAAAAAAGAAAAATTGATCTGGATGAGAAAGTTCATAGAGTTAGGACTGGTTTTGCTTTAAGGAAAGATTTTACTGCCTTAGAATGGGTATTTCAGTCCAGGAAGAAAGGGATCATGCACCTACTCCCTCAGCACTAGGAATTGAACCCAGGGCCTTCACACTAAGCTATATCCCCAGCCACCTCCCACCCTTGTTTATTTTTTTAATTTTGAGATAGGGCCTAGATAATTCACCAAGTTTCCCAAGCTTGGCTAGAACTTGCCATCCTCCTGTCTCAGCCTCCCAGAGTGCTAGGATTACAGGCACAGGCTGAGGAATTTTTATGGTACTGCTCAGTGTTGCTTTCCCTGAATGCCTTTTATATAACGTGGATGAGAACAGGACAGAGAATAGGTGAGTTCCACCTCCTCCGTGTTACGCATGCAGATCAGCTGTTGCTTCCTGCTGGGCCCACGGTGGGAATGCAGCTTCTCGCCTGCTCGAAGACAGGCATGGACACGACTTGCTTTGGCCAGGGCCTGTGAGCAGAAGTGACACGTGGGAAGCAAAAGTATAAGAACCCATGTGATTTGTTTCCAGAGCCTGGCCAGACCCTGCTGTGGCTCACAATAGTGGCTGCCCCAGCAGCCAGGTTCAGGAGGAAGCAAGAGCCTTCGCCAGCCCTTGTGGATGTGCATACACATGTGAGATAGATGGCTGTGGCATCAAGCCACAGGGGTTTGGGGATTGTTACCGCAGTACGAGCTAGTCTATTCTGATTGATTTAAGTTGCTCTCCAAGGTCTCTGAAAACGCTTGCTTTGCTTTGTATATCCCATGAGCATGGCTGCTGGTTCCCTATTCTAGGCCAAGCGATGGACACTTCCCTTTTGACAAGCCTGCCATTGACTCTCAAGAACTCTAAAGACAGGATGGTGTATGACTGTGACCCCGGCACTCTGGGAGCCTGAGGCAGGGGGATCACACACCCCAGCCCCACAGGGGCAATTTAGCAATTTAGCTCAAGCCTGTCTTGAAAAACAAACAAACAAAAACATTTTTTTTGACGAGCTTAGAATGGAGCTCAGTGTGAAGACCCTAGGGGTTTAATCGCTAATACATAAAAACACTTTTTTTGAACTCTAAGAACTACAGAACCAAAGAACCCTCCATGACAGAAGCTGCGGCTAAGGCTGAGAGGCACTGGAGGCTAGGAGTGGCGGTGGGCTAGGAGTGGCAGTGGGCCACAGGGGCAAACACCACATCACCCAGTGAGGCGGGATGTGGCCTGGCCCAGGGAGAGGCTTGGAGGAGAGAGAGCGGGCAGCCCCCACAGACCGCTGTCATTGACTTTCCGGATTTCCCTGTCAGGCAGGCTGTGCTCATGCCTGTTTGGGGCATCTGTGAGGTCCCTGTAGTCAACACAACTCCCCACCACACACACCTCCCACTCACACTCATCCAGGGCGCTGTGGACTTGGAATTCCAAGAACCCTAACAAGAACTTTATGTAAATTCATTAACTCATTCATTCTCATAGCAACACGGGGAGACACACACTTTTACCATCCTCACTTTTACAGATAAGGACACTGAGGCACAGAGAGGTTGAATGCCTTTTCTGTACCACGTGACTACTGAGAGGGAGCATCAGATCAAGGACAGGTTGGCTTTAGAGTCTCTGTTTCAAACCGCTGTGTTCTTACAAAATCTACAGTGTCATAGGAAATGTTTATTGCTTTGTGAGTTTTTTGAAATTATGCTTCTAGCATGTTTTAAATTAAAATTATTGTTATTTATTTTAGGTGTGGTATTTCAAAATGAAGCATTATCTTTTAGAAATGCCTACTAAAATATTTGTGGGTAAATGTCATAGTCATAATTAATATGGGCAAATCAAATAGGATTTATGGATAAGTGCAGTAATTATGGATAAGTCTTTATGGATACATGTAAGATCTAGATAAATGTGAGAATTTGATGAGGGAAATGGAAGAGTGGGTGGGGATATAGCTGTCACACAACTAACCATGAGTTGCTCATTATTGAAACTCACAGATGGTTACAGGAAGGATTATATACTGTTTTCTCTGCTTTTGTATGTGTCTGAAATTTTCTTGTTCCCCTCACCCTAGGACAGGGTCTCAATCCGTAGTTCAGTCTGGCCCTAAACTCACTATATAGTCTAGGCTGGCCTCCAACTCAGGGCAATCCTCCAACCTCAGCCCCCCAAGTTTGAGATTATAGGCATGTGCCACCACACGTGGATTGAAATCTTCCATTTAAAAAGTAATAGAGGGCAACCCACTCGGGATCCCTTCTGTCTTTCTCTCAGACAGAAGTATTCTTTCTCTCAATAAATACATTCTGCTCTTTAAAAAAGTAATAAAACTGAGTATGGTGGAACACATCTGTAATCTCAGCTATTTGGGAGGCTGAGGCAGGAGGCTTGTGAGTTCAAAGCCAGCCTGGGCAACATACTGAAACCCTGTCTCCAACAACAAACAAACAAAACAAAACAAAACAAAAAAAGCCAACAACAGCCAAAAAACAAAAACAAACAAACAAAAAAAACCCACAAAGTAACGGAGTTAAGATAAACACCCACAAGAGAAGGCATGGAGAGGACAGAAATTGGTGCAAAGTTTCAAGGGGACTTTCTCTTATCTACTCTATTTAAAATTTTGGAGTAGAGATTGGCAAACAATGACTAACTTGCTTCTGTTTTTGTGCAAGCTAGAAGTTGTGAGTCACTTTTACTAAGGATTAAAGAATGTGCATTGTATGAAATTAAAATGTCAGCATCAATAAATGAAGTTTTGGTGGAACACAGCCACACATATTTTTCGTACATATTCTCTGGTGACTTTTGCTCTAGAAAACAGACTTGGGTATTTATAACAGAGACCAAATGGCCCCCAAAAGCCTAAACTATTTACTGTCTATCTCTGTATAGATGCATACTGACTTCACCTTTAAAAGGAAATATATTCATGTGGGGTTTTGTTTTTAAAACCAATCAAAAGGAAAACCAAATTGTTTCACTTCTTATTGTTTTCTGGCTTTAATTAGGACAGTGATACAATACATGGTAGGTAATGCAGAATATACCAAAGAATATTAAAAAAAAAAAAGATTTTCATCCACCCATTTCTAAAATCTTCCTTTTCACCACTTATCATTCAATTGTTGACCAAACGGAGCTCTCTCTTATGGTTAGGTAAAAGTGAGGATTACATTTCTAGTGACTAATTAGGCAAGGACTATGAGCAAATATTGGCCGTGACAGAGAAACCATGTGGATGGGATTAAAAAAGGAGTTTATGGATTAAATTGTATGATACGCTGGGCATGGTGGCACATGCCTGTAACACTCAGAAGGCTGAAATAGGAGATTAGCCATGAGTTTGAGACCAACCTGGGATACTTAGTGAATTCAAGGCCAGCCTGGGTTACATAGTAAGACCTTGTGTCAAAAAAACTTTTTTTGTATGATACACTTTGTATTGCATCTCTAAGGTAGTGTATAATAAATTCTAGTTGGAGAACATTTTAGTGACGATTTGATACAGAAGTAAGAGAAGCTATTCAAGCTGTGAATCCAGTTAATAAGTTCTGGGAAAAACATGAGAATCTTAAAAACTGACATAACCCATACTTACCACAGCCTTATTCAGAGTATCTAAAAGTTGAAAGAACCCATGTCTACATGCATATTAATGGATAAACAAAGTGTGCATATATTACTGTCTTAGTCTTTTTCATGTTGCTATAACAAAATACTAGATGCTGGACACTTTGCAAAGTAAAGAGGTTTACTGAGTTCACAGTTTTGGAAGTGGAAAGTCTGAGATCAGGTGACTACATCTAGTTTGCCTCGGAGCATGACATGGCAGGAGCTCAGCGATCAGTGCTCACACGGTGACAGAGGTTACAGGAGGGTGGCGGGGGAGGGCGGGCTTACTGCTATGTAACCACTTGCTCCCTCAGGAGCTAGCGCAGTCCTTCGAGAGCTACCTCAGGCCCTTCTGAGGGTTGTACCCCATTATCTAATTATCTCATACAGGCCTCACCATCTCTATACCTTTACTTTGGGGACCAAGCTAACAACACGTGAACTTTTGGGAGGAAAGTTGTATCCAAACCACAGCACACACAGTGAAGTGTTATTCAGCCTTGACAAGGAAAGAAATCCTGACATACGTCTCAACATGGGTGAATGTGAAGGACATTAGGCTACGTGAAATGAGCCGCGAGCAAGAGGACAAATACAACTGCACTTACATAGTGCAGTAGCTAGAGTAGTCCCATTCACAGAACTAAGTGGAGTAGTGACTGTTGGGGGTGGGGGAGGTGGTTATTGTGTAATGGGAATGGGGTTTCAGTTTGGAAAGAGAAATGAAATTCTGGAAATGGATTGTGGTGATGATAGCACAACAGGGTGACTATACTCGGCACCACTGAACTGTACTCTTAAAAATGGCACAAGTAAAGCCAGGCATGGTGATGTTGCCTAGAATTCCAGTTACTTGGGTGGCTGAGGCAAGAAGATCTCCTGACCCCGAGTTTGAGACCAGCCTGAGAGACATAGCACAAACTTGCAACCAAAAAAAAAAAAAGTTAAATGATAAATTTTATATTATGTATATTTTACCACACTTTTAAAAAACTGACTTGAATTTGAAGTAGATGAAATTTATAAATTTGGTGGCAGTAGGATAATTTGTAAACAAAGAGCTAAAATAGATTTAAATTCCAACAAGAAAGTGCCCAATTACTTGAAAGATGTCTTAAGGTTAAATGATGACTAATGCTTAAAGGTGGATACTGATAAAACGACAATCTGTAGTTTTTGGAATAGGATTGAGAATTAACTGTCCATGTTTGACGCTTCCAGAATGGTCTGCCTAGGAAATCAGGGCATGGAGTCTCCCAGTCTTGACTTTATAATGCTGAGGAAATAGATGGAAGGAAAAGGCAGAGCCATGTCTGGTCACGTTACCATAGTCTGAATTTTATAACTCACCTATTGTTTTCACGTCGCCATTGCAGGAAAAGCCACCTTTCTTCAGTCACCTGCTGGCATTGTGACCACTGGTCTCATTGCTGGAGAACTAGGCATTGACTCCAGTTGTCGGCTTCCCTCCCCTCCGCCAGGCCACGGCTCAGTCCCTTGTCCTCTGTGAAGGCTGTGTGAGTTACCAGCCAAGCTCCGGCATGATGCCAAAGGTCAGAGTCTGTGGCTTGGTGTAGGAAAGTCTGGGAGCTTCCTCTTGGCTTGGGCTGCTCTCATTCCAGCATCTTTATCTTGATTGTAACTTGGGATGGAAAAGATCTTCCCAGATAGCAGGAAAGCATAGTCACTGTCCACTCCTGGTGTGAAGCCTTGGGACCTTACGCTGATGTCTAGTTCAGGGACTAGGTCAGTGACTCCTGTCTAGACTGGCCACCAAACAGGACATCGTAGTTCAGTGGGACAGTCTATGGAAGCCCAGCATCTATCCTGATTATCTAATTGATCATTCTGATTGGTTAGTCCCCAGCTAGGGCAGTTGTTAACTATTTTAAAAATCACCCTAGCTGGGGATCCCCTTCAAATCGTTGTTTGCTGGCAGACTCCAGTGTCAGAATGACACTGCACTAGGGGAAATAAAATAAATTTTAGGACCAAATTCTTTGGTAACTTTTTTTTTAAAACATAGCAACCAATAATAATAGTAATAATAATAATAATAAATGGAATGACCATTCAACCAGTACATATATTTGAGAACTTTGAAATGTGCTTTGCAGTAGGTCTTATTTAAAACCCCAAAGTAATATGATCACTGGGAGTGGAGAATGGATAGCCAGGGCCATGAAAAATATAAAAGCTACAGACTATTGGATATCTGCTGTTTCCTGGCCCCTTAGTGGACACTATTTCTGATCATCCCCTAAAGAGTTAGGACTATTTTTTATTTTACTCACGAGCAAAGCCAAGACTTTGGAAGGAAGCAGTTTGCAAAAGCTAGCAAGTAGTAAACCAATGTAGCACTACATTATTTCACTTCACATTTGGGAAACCCACATCTAGGCCTAGCTGATGTGGTAGACCTCTGTGGGTTTTTTCCCTCAAGGTCCATTCCTATTCTTTTCTTCTGCTAATGGGATCCTGGTTTTCCTCCAGGACCATCTTGCCAACTTTATTCCAGGTGTTTTACGTGGGTCATATGGCCAATCAGTGCATGGTAGTTCCCTGGCCAGAGATTCATTCCTCCTTCAGTCATTCAACACACAGTTATTGAGAAGCTAGGATACACAAGACAGATCAAGACAGACCACATTTAAAGGCCCCTTCAGGGCCAGAGATTTAGCTCAGTGACACAGTGCCTGCCTGGCAAGCGTGAGGTCGTGAGTTTGATTCCTGGTTCCAAAAACAGTAAAACTAAAATTTAAAATTTGAAAGAATAAAAGGCCCCTCCCACTCAACACTATTACATCGAAAACCTAGCTACTACTTCTGAGAAAATGGCAGAACGGTGAGCAGCAGAGAAAGAACCTCTCCAAGTTTTAGTGTCCAGACCCTGGAATATAACAACATCAGGAAGAAAAGGAAGAGAGAGGTGGCTCCCATGAACACAGGAAGGACCTGAACTAAAACTTGAAGACCTTGGAGAGACACAATTCAGGAATCCAGCAAAAATAAGAAAACCAGGGGCAGTAGCCCTGCTGGCCTGGGAGAAGCAGAAAGGAAGTCATGCAGCCTCTCTGTGTGCCAGCAGGTCACTGGGTCACCTCTTTCATGGAGGGTGGCCAGAGCCCATAGACATGATCTTTACATTGCCCTTGACTCAAACTTGCACCTGGACATCTGTCAGTCAGAGGACCATTCCAGGAGCCTGAGAATGAAGCCAGGCTAAGGATAGAAGGAGGAAGAAAGAGACACATAGGATCCCAATGACGTCCTTGAGCCATAGAATCATACTGTTTTTGGCTTTAGACCTACCCTAAAACTTCGGTGTAAGGAAAACCTATACATTGTTCTGTTGTTATTGTTTTTGAGATGACTAGAGTCATGTTTTCTGTTTCCTGCACCAGGAAGAACCCTATCTTTGCAGCTAGGTGTTCGAGCTAATCACTGTCTGGCATATATGCCTTTTCACATCTGGCAGGTATGAGTAAATTCTGCATGGTTAAGCTGAGGACTACATAGATAGATGATAATTAGATAGCTTGATGCGCAAATTGACATAGAACAGATAAAAGGCAGTGTTTATTCATGCATAGAGTAAAAGATCAAAAAGATACACATTTATCTGCACACAGGTAATACTTTGGAATAAGAAGAAGGAGGTTTCACTTTTTAATTGTTAGCTTCTGTAATGTCTGCATTTAAAACAAAGGATGAATCACTTTTTAAAAAAATCAGCATTATAGAGAGATAATTTATGCATAGTGCAGTTCACCCTTTGAAGGTACACAATCCCATGGTTGTTACTATGCAGTCATCACTACAATTGATTTTAGAACATTTTCATCACATCATGAAAAACTCTCGCCAGGTGTGGTAGTGCGTGCCTGTAATCCCAGCTATTTGGGAGGATGAGGCAGGAGAATTCCAAGGTCAAGGCCAACCAGTACAACTCAGGGAGGCCCTGTCTAAAATATTTTTTAAAAGATGGGAGGGATCTTGGTTGTAGCTCAGTGGTAGAGTGCTTGCCTAGCATAGGTTCAAGGTCCAGTACTGAAAAGAAAAAGGAAGAAGAGAAGGACAAGGAGAAGGAGGAGAAGGGAAAAAGAGAAGAAAAGAAGAAAAGGAAATTCCATAGTGATTAGTAGTCTTATTTCTTTCCCCCCACCCATCTGTCCTTTGCCCCAAACCTAGGCCCCATGCAATCTCTTACCTACTTTCTATATATTTTAACTCTTCTGTACACACATTTCTATATTCCTCCTAGCTGTGATTCTATATTTTTTGACCAACATCTCCCCATTTCCCTTTATTCCCAACCATCTTGACTCTGGAACCATCCTCTCTACTTCTACCAGGTCAGTTTTTTCAATTCGACTTGAGTTGCATCAAGTGTGTGTGTGTGTGTGTGTGTGCGTGTATCGCACCAATTTGCCCAAACTGGACCCAAATGCATGATCCTCCTACCTCAATCTCCTAGCATGTTGAGATTACAGGCATGCACTAGTTTTAAAAAATTTAAGAATCTATCCTGGTGTGGAAACAGGCCTGCAAGAGGGTAAAAGATTTCTTCCCTGCAGCAATAGGGCAAGGTGGCTGAGGACCATTGCCTAAAGCCACTCGCAGCTGCTGGGGAAATGGTGTGAAGGAGAGGCAGCCTCACTTTCCATGCTCTAGTTTCTGGCTTTTTCATGGAAGGGCAGCTGGAGAATGATCAGGTCTGTATGGCTCACTAAGGGAAAGACACAAGGACACGGGAAGCCCAGATTTTTGTCCTGCATGCTCTGTTGGTCTCAGATGCTTCCCAGTTTTCTCAAGGGCTGAGAGGATCTGTTTCTTTACATGAATCCATCACCAAGTAAGAGCAGGCTGAGGTTATAGGACAGGGTTCTCTACTGAGGAAGACTGGCTCCTGCTTCTTCTTTGTGTTGAAGGAGTATTACCCATCTCGAAGCTCAGAAAGTTGGTTTGCATCATTACAGGCTGTTATTTTGACTTTAAAGCATTCATGGAACTCGTAATTGTACTTTTAATCACTGGATTTTGCTTGCACACTTTTCTTAGAAGGTTTTCTATCTTAGAGGACAACTCCAGTCATCTTCTGGGATCTCCTTCCTCTGGGATAATTCTGAGATAACTTTCTGCTCCTGAGTCATAATCCTAGATGGATTTTCTTTATTAAACTCAAAAGTCCCACATGCTTTCCCGTTTTGCTGTAGTTTAAAGGTAGGAACAAAATTTTATGGGGATCTTGTCAGAAAACTCTTAAAGATTCTATGATAGAATCAGTCTTCATTTGTGCTCCTTTCAACTTAGGGGAAAAAATTACTTCTATGTAGAGGATTCCATTTGGACCTAATAAATTATATGCCAAAATCTTCTAAAACTGTAGCTGTTGAAATAGTCTTGCAATTTGGCTTTTTTATTTAATCGCTTTGCCCACAGAAAATGAAAAGCAAACTTCAACCTATTTTAAAGAATATGAAATAATAATTGTTCATGGGACCATCCAAGCCAGAAAAGAACTACCTATCATCTCTGATGGGAGTGTGACACCCCCAGAGTTACCCAGGGGCTCGCAGTATCATTCCTTAGAGAAGAAATTACCATCAGGCTTTAATTTGAACCAAGAGATAAAGTTAGAAAATCTCTTGAGAGACGTGTCATTCATTACAAATGTACATCAGTGAAAGAAGGTGTATACAGAATCAATATCACAGTGTTTCTAAAGGCTTAAATCTACCAAGCAAGTGCCTGAAACACATCTTTAAAATGTTCAACTTAGAAAAAGTAGCTTGAGGGATATTCATCAAACTGTTGTGTACAATTTCCTCAATGGATTGGAGAAGAGAGATGGTATTGAGGGTAAATGTAATTTTATATAAGAGAGTGTTGTGATGTTTAATAATTTAAATGATGAGTATAGCCAGGCATGGTGGCACATGTCTGTAATCCCAGCATTAAGGATGTTGAAGCAGCAGGATTGTCACAAGTTCTAGGCCAGCCTGGGCTATACAGTGAGTTCAAAGCTATCCCGAACTACATAGTGAGACCCTGTCTCAAAAAACCCAAAGGAAAAAAAAAAAGAGTATAATAGCTATTGGTTAGGATTTGGGGGTTTAGGGGATACCCAACAACTAGAATACTTTCCCTATGTGTAGAATATCCCATCTATGAGTCTTAATGATTCTTCAGAAATTCAGCTTCCAACCCTCACTTGTAACCTGATGTACTAATCAAGGTTCTGACGAAAAGAAAAAAACCAATAGGAGATAGAGAGAGAGAGAGAAAGAGAGAGAGAGAGAAAGAGAGATACTTATTTTAAGGAATTGAGCCACACAAATATGAAGACTAGAAAAAAGTCAATTTTGCATTTCGAGAAGCAACAAGTCAGTAGACTTCATCTTGCTTAAAGGAGATCTGTCTTTGGTCAATCAAGGCCTTCAACTGATTAGATGAGGCCCATCCACACTAGGAAGCACAGTCTACTCAGAATCCTCTGATATAAATGTTAATCTCATTTCAACACACTTACATGGGACGATCCAGACTAATAGTTGACTAACTATATGAGCACCACGGCCCGGCCGAGTTGATGCACGACTCTAACCATCGTGTCAGGGAATACACATACAACAAACGTCTTTGCTTTGAAAGTGTCATATGAAATCTATTCTTTGAGGGGAATAGAAGTGGAAGAAGCAAAATGGCTGCAGTCCTGGGTGCCGCACCCTGTCGCTAGGGTGTGCAGGGACTATCCACAGCAAAGGAAGTAGAGGGTCTCCACTGGGGGTCTCATGGGTTTGTACTCCAAGCCTCATCCCTCAGTCTTTCCGGGTATTCAGTGGACTCTCCAGTTCCTTTAATACCTTCCTGTCTGCTTAGACTCACTAAAGCAGATACTGTTAATCACGACTAAAATCACTGAAATTCAAATCACCTGCAAATGTAGTGACTTAAAACAATACTAAACAGCCAGGCATGGAATTTACAAACATGGGGTTACACACCTGTAAGACAGGAGGTTTGCCACTGGTTCAAGGCCAGCCTGGGCTACGCAGTGAATCCAGGCCAGCCTGAACTACACAGGGAGGCTCCTTCTTAACAAAACAAAACAAAACAAAAAACAACACAAGGAGCAATAATAATAAACATTTGTGATTTCATTTTATGTCAGTCAACAATCTGAGAACCTTAGCTGCGTGGCTGTGGCTCAGGGTCAGCCGAGCTGTCCACTGGGCTGCGGTCACCCGCAGGCTGGGCTTAGGCGGGAGGATGCACTTGGAAAGCGCTTTATGCTGCGGCCGGCCAGGCGGAGCTGGCTGTTGACAGGAGGCCTGTTCCTCTCATGCGAGCTGCTCTGCTGCTGGAGTACTCACAACACAGACGCTGTGCTCCCCACAAGAGTGACCTGAGACACAGGTGGCTGTCATGATGCCCTTCATGACACTATGTCTGCGAAGTCACACAACATCACCACCATCCCATCCTTTCGATTGTTTGTTTTTGTTTTTAATTTTTGGTTCCCAAGACAGATCCTTGCTATGTAGTCCAGGCTGGCCTCGAATTCACTATATAGCTCAGGTTGGGCTTGAACTTGCAATAATCCTCCTGCTTCAGCCTCCCTGAGTGCTGGAGTACAAATGTGCATCACCACTCCCAGATGCCATCCATGCTAATTGCTACAGGGATGAAGTCTAGCCATATGTGAAGGGAGGAAAATTAGAAATTAGGTTTCCACTTTTTTCAGTATCAAGATTGAACCCAGTTATGTCCCTAGCTCATTTTGTTTCATTTTGTTTTGTTTTGTGACAGAGTCTTGCTAAATCACTAAATTGTCCAAGCTGGTCTTGAATTTACAATCCTCCTGCCTCAGCCTCTGAAAGCACTGGGATTAGAGGCCGGTGCCATCATGCCCAGTAGGTTCCCACTTTACAAATATAGGAATGTCAAGATATTTATAGATGAATTTTCAGACTCCCTCCCAGTCTCCCGCTGTCCCATCTGGTGTCACTGTCTGCTACCACACCTCTCTGCATTTCTCCCTTGTGCTGTGCCACAGTAACCCTGTGTGACCAATGGCCCATGCAAAACAGACACTGTGGCACTCCCAGGTCAGGTGATAAAAAGCTACAGTGTCTCTCTCTCTCTCCTTGCCTGTCTCTGGCAGGCTGTCTGTCTCTCCTTCTCTGTAAGGCTCACCGTGCGGGGAAGAGCTCAGTCTGTGGCTAAGGTCAGCCCAGCTCCTGGGCCCCACTGGGCTTAGATGAGACTGTGACCCCTGCTGACAGTGCCACTGCCCCTTCGCCTTCCTGGGACCTCGTGGGACCTCAAGCCAGACCTGCCCAGATAAACTCCTCCCAGATTCCTGACCTCAGAGTTGAGCCAGCAGACAGACACATGTTGCTTGAAATTGCTAAGTTTGGGGGTAACATTTCATAGGAATAGATAAAATAATAACATGCATATATTACTTTTTTTCCCAAAGAAATAAAGGCTGTCTGTGTGAGGGTGTGTGTACAAGTTTGCCTTGAAAAGAGAATAAAAGCATAAAATTCACATTTACCTAAGACATAAAAGGGAGACATGGCTGTCTTGTAGCCCTTTTCATTGAGCAGTAACTTCCAGCTTTCTGAGTTTTCACTGAACACCTAGAAATCCTCAATCTAATTTCTTTTTTTTTTTTTTTTTTTTTATTTTAAAATAGGAACCTCACTACGTAGCCCAGGCTCCTCTTGAAGTTGTGATTCTCCTGCCTCAGTCTCCCAAGTGCTAGGATACGTGAGTGCCACCACACTAGTCTCAACCATGTCTCATTTTGAAATTGCTTTTTTCTTCTGAAGGCTGGAGCCTGCCATCTACTAAGTGATAAGTTGCTACCACCTGGTGTAATGCGTCAAACCAGGCCTGAAAACTCCTCCCACAAGATGGTTGGTTTGGCCTCAGGTGCCTATATGTGTTCAGGGGCACTGTGCTTCCAACCAGCAGTGATGTGCTTTCCTGAATATTTCCTAGCCTTTTAGGATGTCTGTGGTTGCAGATGATGGTAAGTAGCTTGGAAGTTATTCAACCATGATTTAGGCTTAATACCAAAAGCAATTGTACAATCTGCATTTTATCGCTTACCCCAAATAGTGCAATATCCATTTATTCAATAAATATTTGCTGAGCACTTAGGTGCTGCGACACTGGCTTTCAACGTCCCCAGCACTGCAGAAGTAGCAGATGCCATGATGGCAGTAGAAATGCAATTATGAAAAGTCACAGCCCTCTGCTTCTGCCAGGGGAGACAGCAGTTGTGCCCCAGGGAGCATTGTATGTGAATTCACCCAAATCCAAGCTTTAGCCAACAGTTTAGTGTTTAAGAATCCTGCTTTGACAGTGCACTAGGAGAAGTACAATGCCCAACAGAAAATTTCACTAACCATGCTCCTGAGACTGCTGTAACCAGTCAGAAGGTCAGTTTATTAATTTATAACAAAACCTCTATCTATCTCAGGGACCAAGATATTCAGGCTTGCATAAACAACCTTACCTCCCTCCTTCTACCCTCCACCTTTGTATTAGTCTGTTTTCTCATTGCTAGACACAATACCAGACACCCACAATTTCATTTTAAATTTGGCTCACAGTTCAGGAGATTCAGTCCATCGCTGGTTCCAAGGAAGAAACATCATGGTGGAAGGATCTAACACCCACAGCTCAAAGGGAGAGAGGTTTATTTTGCCTCACACTTTCCAAAGTTTCAGTCCATACTAAGCTGGCTCCATGGCAGAAATGAAAGAAGTTTTCTCACATCATGGAACCCAGGAAACAGATAAAGAAGGGAAGACCTGGAGACAAGAATACACCCTTTCAGCTCATGCCTCCAGGGACCTGCTTCTTCCGAGCAGGACTTACCTCCCAACAACACATTCAGCTATGAATTCATCAGTAGATCCTCCCACGGGTGGTATCACACCCCCATGATCCAGCCACTTCCAGAAGCCCTGCCTCTGAACACATGAGACTTTTGGGGGACAATCTAGATCTAAACTTGTTTCCTTCCTGCCTGCCATTCTTGCTCTAACACATATATAGTGAATGTGCCTTCTGGAGCAGACAGAGAACTGAGGGCTGCAGAAGTGACCGTGTATGAAACAGAACTCCTGCCTGCAGGGAGTCAGGTGGGAGGAGAACCTAATGAAACTTCACAACCAGGAACTCTGGGTCTCTTTTCTGGTCATGAAGCCCTTTGAAAATCTAATGAACATGAGATCATAATCCTGAGAACAGTGTGCCTTCTCACAGACACATGATGTTATGTGTCACTCGGATGTCCACTGGGGACCTGAGATATAGACCTATATGGGAAGCAGTCAAGTCATAACCAGAAAGTGCCTTCGAGGTCATGAAGTCAGAACAAGAGTATTATTTAGGTGAACTGAATGTTTACAGATAACAGACTAAAGATTTATTTTCACAAGGTGGAAGTGGCCTTGTCACTTAAGATAGCCATCTGGGCTGGGCATAGTGGTACTTGCCTATGATTCCAGCACTCTGGGAGGCTGAAGCAGGAGGATAGCAAGTTCAAGTTCTGCCTGAGCAACTTAGTGAGACTGTCTCAAAAAAGCGGGGAGGGGCTAGGAATGTAACTCAGTGTGAGGGTGTAACTCAGTATGAAGGGCCTGGATTCAATCCCCAGTACTGAAAAAAAAAAAAAAAAGCCATCCACTGAAGGTCTCCTCTCACTCTATCAGCACCCCAGTGGAGTTTCCCTGATACTAGTCTCTTGCTTCCCAGTGAACAAGGCCAACCCAGCACCATTTTCATGACTAGTCCATCTTCAGCGAGGCTAGTGCTGTGACCTCCCAGAGAGCCACAGTGCCTGGCCTTGCAGTGCTGCCGTGATCTCCAGAGTCTGCACATGTCTCCGCTCTGCCTTCAGTGCAAACAGCCTCTTCCTGTTTAAAGTCTTAAGAGACAGCTCATTCTGGGCCTAGCCCTTCCTAACTGGCTTTTGTAAGAGCATTTGGAAAACAATTATTATGGCCCAAAGCTTCATGCAGCCACAAGTGGGGCCTTTCAGAGGTGGCTGGGCCCAGGGTGTGTGATGCTGGGATTAAAGGCGTGTGATTACTAAACTACTCCACTGATTGGTTTGGTTTAGTTCTGGGTGTGGATAATGGGAAGGCCCAACCTAGGCATGGGTGACACTACCCAAAGGGTGGGTATCCTAGAAGGAATAAACAGGAGAGGCAGGCTGCTACTGCTTCCTTGCTACTTTGCTGCTTTGCTGCCCTCCTGCCTTTGCCTGCCGTGTTGTTTCTCCTCTGCATTGCCCCTCTGCCAGCCACCCTGCCATGGAGCCAGCCCACTATGAACTGAAACCTCTACAAACTGTGAGCCAAAATAAACCTTTCCTCCTTTAACTTTCGGTGTGGATATTTTGTCTCAGCAATGAGAAAAATAACCAAGACAACAATAAAAGACAGATGCTGGATCCTTACAGATGCTGTGTCAACATCTTTCCTTTCTCTATAACCTGAAGTCTGGGTAGATAGAGTTCTACCTAAGAACCACATGGGTACAGGGCATGGTGGTTCAAACCTATAATCTCAACTAGCCAAGAGGGTGAGCAGGAGAATCACAAGTTAAGCCCAGCCTGGGTTACTTCATGAGACCCTGTCTCAAAATTTTGAAAGAGTTGGGAAGGTAGGTCAGTGAGAAAGCACTTGCCTAACAGGTGTGAAGCCCTGGGTTGGAGCCCAGTACCTTACCACCCCAAAGAGCCTTGTAGAAAATGTTTTGGGTCTCTCTTGCCAATACAGAACTCTCATCACAATACGAAAAACAGCATTAGTAATACATATGAATGCATTCCAGTAAAGACATTTACAAACACAGCAGGAGGGCTAGACTTCCCCTGTGGGGTTGCTGTGGTATGAATGTGTTAGGTGTTGCCAGTGTGGTAGTACTAACAGGGGGCTTAAGAGATGACCAGGTCATGAGGGTCCCTCTTTCATAAAAGGGATTAAATGCCCTTATAAAAGACTTAACAAGGGAGTTGTCTTCCCCTTTTGCCCTCCTGCCTTCCTCCATGTGGTAACACAACTGGTACTGGTGTCTTGATGCTTCTCAGTCTCCAGAACTGTGAGAGAATGCAGTTCCATTCTTTGTAAGTTACCTAATCTCAGGCCTTCCATTGTAGCAGCATGAGCAGACTAAGGCAGCCAGCTAGTTTGACCAGAGCTGAATCTGACAGGCCCCTGGTCTGGAAGGTTTTCTCCTCTGCATGATTTTCCTTGCTCTTCCTGGCTCCCCTCTGTGACTTTTCGAAGGCACTGTTTCCATGGTATTGCTGGGGGTTTAGATGCAGAGTGAGCACTCTTCTTCTGTGGTAGCAGCAAGCAGCAGTCTGCTTTCAGCTTGGAGAGGCCGTGTGGCCTGTGTGCTCAGTTCTTCTGCTTGGTTTGCACAGTATAGGGAAATGAGAAGGAAGACAGGACATATATCCAGAAAAATGCTAGGGATACAGTATTTAGCCCAGAGAGCAGAAACTTCCCATGAGTTCCAAGAAATAATTATGAGCAATTACTTTTAATCAGAGAATAATAACAGCAGCACAGATAAACCCACCCTATGCCAAGCACTCTCCTGAGTGTTTTTGCGTCCATCATATTTAAAGTTGGGCTGCCTTTCCAACTGCCACCCTCTAGTTGTGTGACATCATTTCACCCCTCTAAAGACAAAGAGTATGTGCAACTTGTGAAAGGCGTTCAACACAGTGCCTGGCTCCTACAATCCATGGTATATCCGTCAGTTTTCTGATGCTGTCACAAAATACTGGAGGCTGCATACTTTATAATGGAAAGAGTTTATTTAGCTCACTCTGGAGGTTCAAGAGCATGGTACCAGTTCCATGTCAGTTCTGGTGAGGGCTTTATGGTAGGCAGCACCACAATGATGAGAGTGTACATGAGAAGAAGAGATCACATGGCAAGAAAGGAAACCAGAGACTAGGGAGTGGCCAGCCTTGATCTTTTTACAACAATCCACTCTCACAAGAACTAACCCACCCCAAGACACCAGCATTAGTCCCTTCTAAGGCTCCACCCGCAAAGAACTAACCACCTTCAGTGAGGCCCTACCTCATAAAGGTTCCATCACTTCTCAGCTTGCCACAGCTTTGGTGGAGCAGGGGCACACTCAAATGACACTGAAGCCACAGCACCAGGCTTGTTCTTTGTGTCTCAAATCTTAGACCAGAAGCTTTAGAAAGAGTGATTTCACCTCCGGGAAAATCTTCCTGATGCAGCACCTCCAAGATATACAGGGTATGGGTAGGTGATTCTTGAAGAAAGCATCAGATAAATTTGAACAGTTCTCAGCTAAGCACTCCTAAACACGTTTCTTGATGGCTGCATTTTTCACAGCCCAGAACACACTACTGTGGTATAAATCTCTAAGAAGATATTATCACAAGCAGGTTTTTCCAAATGTATTTTTCTACCCCCACCTATGACATCTTTGGGAATTTGCTTCCTATGAAAAGTCCTTTGGAAAAGTACAGTTACAGTTGTTGGGAAACAGTTTGGACTACATAAGGTAGTAAGTTTCTCATCAAGGGAAGTATGCAAGCAGGCTGGATGCTAAAGTGCAGGGGTGTAAACAGGGCCTGCGGACCACACGGGACTGAGGGAAATGAAGGACTCTGTTAGTCCTGGGCAGCTGATGTTTGTCCTTTCCAACTCTGGGGTTGTGCATGTTTTCTGTCCCAGCCCAGGAGTCTCGGGTTTGACTTAGGACAATACCAAGATAGGGTCCTTGGGTGGGGGCAGCAGCTCAGGTTAGGAAGCTTCACAGAGCCAGGGTTACTGGCCCTTTCCTGGGGACCCTGTGGTCTGCTAAAGATCAAGGCCTGGGCGTCGGAGGGCAGTGAGAACACATCGTCTGACTGGCTGCAGGAGCTCGGGTTTGTCCTCTCTGAGATCCACCCTGCACACTCCCTGAGACACTCTCCGTCCAGGGCTGTCTGCCCTGGCCTGGATTCCTGCTCTGATCCTGCCACTTTCCTGCTGGGTACTTCTGCAAATGTCCTTTTCTCTGAGCTTCTAATTCCTTGTTTACTAACTGGAAAAGCAGTAATTTTTGCTGATTGTACTGTACAGTGGTGCAGTTTTATGCTCTGTTATTCATTTGAGTACTGCATGGAAAAGTTATGCAAATAAAAGCCGAGTCATCAAGTTGGAGTTGGAGTTTCCTTTGACCGTTTCTTTGTTCTGAATATTGTAATGACATACTAGATACAGTCCCTCATTTAGCGACAAACTCATTTAACAACATAGCTGTAGGGATGGAGCTCAGTCATTAAATAAGGACTGTCTGTAGTTATCTGCTGTGTGCTGTGAGTAAGTTGCTCAGGTTCTCTGTGTCTCCATTTCTTTATTTTTGTAAATGGGGTAAACTGTGTTACACAGGGTTTTTTCCCTGGTAAGTTCTAGTAACAGCTTGTCTTAATTACCTGTGATTCTTGTGGAGGTCTTAGTAACAGGAGTCTCTATTACCAGGCCTGCCCACACTGATCCTCTTGTTAGGGTTTAGGATCTAAAATGTCCCCTGGAAGTTTCATGTGTATGGAAAGTGAATCATAGGGATGCAATACTTACCAGAGGATTCACGCACTGATGAGTTCAGAGCTGAATGCACTGCTAAGAGTTTGGGCTTCGTTAGAAATGGTTCACTGGGAATGTGACCTGGAAAGAAGCATTCCTCTTCCCAGTTCCTCCCTTCCCTCTCCTCTTCCCGGCTGCCATGGGGTGGGTAGCTTTCCTGTGCCCAGACCCTCCCCCCATGCCATTTCTGCCTTGGAGTCAGCCAACCATGAACTGAGCCCATGGGATATTAGAACCAAATAAATCTCTCCTGTTTAGGTTGTAAGTGTTGGGTACTTTGTCCCAGTGTCAAGAAAGCTGACCAATACAACTCTGAGTGGGATCCAGGCCTGTGAACTGGGTGGGGTCCTTAACACTGAAAGAAACCTTCTGTCTTTACCCTGCCTGCTGCTCCAGGAAGCAAGGCCTCCTGCCATCCCACACCACCCCCAACACTGCCTTCTATCACCTCCTTTCTCCTGATGTGGCAAGTAAAGTCACTGTACACAGGAAAGCAGAGCAGGAGAAGGGGAGGAAGTTCCAGCAGCATTATTTAGGTTCCTTCTAATTCTCTGTTGTTACTTTGATAACTTTTTAAATTTGACTTTGGTGCTTATTGTTGCTTTAGAACAAGAGCAGGGGTGGGGGAAGTTCAAAGTCCTTGGGTCAACTTTTATTGCTTCCCAAATGAGTAAAATGGAATCAAGAGAGGCAGTGAAGTCAGGGTGAGCACCTGGTCTTCAGACTCCCGGAACAGTGCTCCTGCCCCACAGCCATGCCTCGTCAGCCTGGAGGGGCTCACCGGTGCTCCCAGAGAGTACAGGGCCTCTCAGTGGCGTCTCTGCCACTCACTGTCCCTGAGCTCTGACATGGCCTCAGCCTTGTCCTTCCGCACCCCTCACCCGCTGCAGTGTCTGAAATGTCACAGCTGGGCTAATTTCTTTGGGTTCTCTTTCATATGTCTTCCAGGGGCTAAGACAGACAGCTTGGGAAGGTTTCAGGATCAATTCCCCCAAGCAAAGACTCGGAAGAAAGATCTTCCTGCATCTTAGAGAGTAGGCTGCTGGCGGGAAGAAGTGTGGCAGTGGTTCAAGACAAGAGAAAATGGGAGAGAACTCAACACCCTGAAAGATAGTTCAGTGCTCCCGCTCCAGAATCCTCCTCTCTCCCTCACCGCATTCCCCTTCCTACACAGAATCAGGGCCACTGACCCACAGCCACTCTCTCCTTGTCCTTCCCGGTTTCAGATTCCATCTTTCATCTTAGGGGCAGAATATATTAGCAACTCACTTTCCCAGCCTGCCTTGCAGCTGGAGAATGTGGCTTACTTCAGGCCAACTGGGTGTTCGTGGAGTTTCTTCTTGAGAAGTTTTCGTTTTTGGTAAGAGGAAAATACACAAGGGAAAGGCCCCTTCATTTCTTCCTTTGAATGTAGTACTATGAAGACATGATAGTTGGGAGACTGCAGCCATCTTGCTACCATGAGGAAACAAATTTAAGAGTCAACATATTTAGGGTAAGTGCTGTATTTCTTGTTATGTAAGATGGTAAAGTCTTTATCATTCAAAACACATTTAACTGAGTTCTTTCTTTTTTACAGCCAGAAGTCATCCTAATGTTATACTTTTGACTTGTTTCCAAGTTTTCTTGATGGAATATAATTTTGCATCTAAAATAGTTTTTCTTTGATTTGTGCTTGTATTTTTTTTTTCACTTTCTGAAAGTTCTACTTGATCTTTTTTTTTTCAAATCCATGTGTTGACTTTTGACAGTTTCCTGTTCCATGTAGATATCCTTTACCTCAGTCTTCTCTTTCTGCAAATCTGCTAAATTAGTTTACATTCCGTGCCTGATAATTCCATTATCTAAAGCCCTTGCAGAACATTTCTGTTGGCTGCTGGCTCTTGCTTGTTCTTATATATGTGCTTATTTCTTTTAATCCCTGGTTATCTTTGATTATATGCTGCTTACTATTACCCCCCCCCCCAATTTATAGCAATTCTTTGAGATCTAGCATAAAGATGCCTTCCTCTGAGAGATGTATGTCTGCTTTTTCTGGGTGGCTGGGGACCACTTTAAACCAAGTTCAAGGTTAAGGTTGGGTGGAGCCCAAATGCTGCATCCTGACCACAAATGTGACACACAAAGCCTACTTGACCTTTGACTCACTTTTACCCTCAGGGAGTAGGGCTTTGGGATTCCTGGTATTACAGAAAGAGTCTCCAGTCAGACTGGTCTTTCAATTTCTATCTCCCTTATTCCACAAGGCCATCAAAACAAAAATTCCAATTCCAGGAATCAGCTAATACTCTTGGTTTAAGTGTGACTTACAAACTCTGCTTATCTCTTTGGGGTTCTGTTTTCCCTTCAGTGTTGGCCTGATGATGTCCCAGTCTCCAGTTAACTCTTTAGGCGCTTTTAAAATGCTCAGTTCACCCAGTATGTCTAGTTGATCCTGAAGGAGACTTGGTCAAACAACCTGACCCAGTGTTAATGGAACTAGCAGTTTCACACTGTCTTGTCACCGAATTGTCTGCCACTACCTGAATCTGAGTCTCTGGCATCCTCACCTCTTGCTCTTGACTGCTTGTGCCTGTACGCCTCTGCCTCCCTCAGTATATTTTGTAGTCTGCCTGATCTCCAGCCATCAGCCTATGTCATCTCACTCCACTTCCTGACACTTGTTTAACCTCTCATGCTGTCGTTTGGCACTGGATGTCCCCCAAAGGTTCTGTGGTAAAGGGTTGGTCCCCAGCCTTCCACACTTTCAGGAACTGGAGATTTCCAGGAGGAGGGACCCAGTAGGATGTCTTTAGGTCTTGGTGGGGAGCCTGCCCTGGAAGGGGATTTTAAGGTCCCGGCCACTCCCTCTCCCTTTCTTCACGTCTCGCCCCCAGGAGTGGGCCTCCTCTGCCGCATGATCCCACGGTACTATTTTACAGCAACCCAAAGCAACTGAAAGCTCCAAAACTGTGAGCTGAAATAAACCTCTTCTCCTTTTAAGTTGCTTTGTCCAAAGTATCTGTTGCTGACCAACACCCCTGACTTCTCCGGGGTTGCCTGTGCTCACTGACTTAGGTGCAGCAGGGAGACGTTGTCCACCCTCTACTTCCCCTATCTTTCAGCTTTCTGGCAAGGTGGCCTCTTTTATTTTTAAAATAATTCTGTCTCATTTACTTTTCTCATTGCTGAGACAGAATATCTGACACCAAAGTTAAAGTGGGAAAGGCTTATTTAGCTCACAGATTTTAGAGGTTTCAGTCCATCATCTGCTGGCTCCAAGGCAGGGTG
Organism: Dasyprocta punctata; assembly: GCA_004363535.1. Lineage (NCBI taxonomy): Eukaryota > Metazoa > Chordata > Mammalia > Rodentia > Dasyproctidae > Dasyprocta > Dasyprocta punctata. The sequence goes on along the minus strand of RJWM01000212.1, from coordinate 177,745 downwards.
GCTTGGCAGAGGGGTATCTGTCCCTTATATCGTATCCAGGCTAGCGGGATTAGGGCAGTGCCAAACCAATCAGTATCATGCACTCTGGATTCAGTCACCCCTGAAAAAGCCCCAGCTATGGTCACATGATGTTTTAGGGGAACATCTAGACCTAAACCATAACAGATTCTTCCTTCCTCTTCCAGAGCTACTAAAGGCATTGGCAGGCCAGTGAAATAGCTCAGCAACACAGCACCTACCTAGCAAGCTCAAAGTTCTGAGTTTGATTCCTGGGACCAAAACATAAAATAAAAATAAAAATAAAAGAAAGGCCTTGCATCACTCAACGGTTTCCAGTGACCCATTGGGGTGCTTTTGGTGGAGTGGGTTTGGGTTGTGTCTGTTTCATTGTCTTGGTTGAATACAGGATCACACTGTGGGAGGCTGCATGAATGTTCTATAATGACAAGTCATGGTTTAAGCCAGAAGGAGTGGTACATACCTGTAATCCCAACATTTAATAAGCCTAAGGCAGGAGAACTGAAGGTTTGAGGGTAGCCTGGAAAATTTAGAAAGAACCTGTCCTAAAATGAAATATAGAAAAAAGGGCTGGGGATGTAGTTCAGTGGTGGAGTGCTCCTGGGTTCAATCCCCAGTACAAATAAAAAAAAGCAATCTTTAAAAAATGTCAATAAAATCAAGTGTATTTCTCAATACTTCTATTAAGAAAAAAATTGAAGGAATTATTTAGCTTTATATAAAAAATAAGCAAAGCCAGGTATATACCTGTAATCCCAGCTGCTCTGGACGCTGAGGCAGGAAGATCAAAAGTTCAAGGCCAGCCCTGTGAAACTGTTTCAAAATAAAAATAAAAAAGAAAAGGTTGTGAAGACTGCCGGGGAAGAGAACAAGAAGTCACCAAGAAGCAATCCCTCCCTGAAAATCAGCACCATGCCTGGGCTGCTGTAGGGCAAGCCAGACACCAGCATTTTCCCGTGAGTCAGCACCATTCACAGACTGTGGGGGAAGAGAACAAGAAGTCACCAAGAAGCAAGCCCTCACTGAGAATCAGCATCATGTGTGGGCCGCTGCGGGGAGGGCCAGATGCCAGCCCATTCCAGCACACGGGCTAGGAGACAAGAAGAGCCAAGTCTCCCCCAGCCCAGGAGGCCACCAGATGATCCAGAGAAACACAGGCTGCGATGATGGCTATTGAGGTGGAATACAATTTATTGCTTGTAGTGTTTAGTGTTTCACTGACTTCACAGGTCCAAAGCTGGTGGTCTGATCATCTATTCAGAAGATGGCAATATGCTGTTGTAGCATCTATGGGGGATCTCCTGAGGGTGGTGGCCATTGTTGATCCCCTGTTGTCTTGTTTTGAAGTCCTGTATCATTTTCATTGTTTTGTTGGATTGGGTTTTGTTCTGTTTTGTTTTGTTTTCTTTTGTTTGATTTTATTGTATTTGATGGCATGGGCAACTATTTCAAAGATAGCAAGATCTATTATGGTAGCCATTTTGGATTTACTATTATCTTGTTTTGAAGTCCTTTATTGCATTCATTGTTTACTTTTTATTGGTTCTATTCTGTTTTGTTTCGTTTGATTTTTGCTATGTCTGAAGGTATCTGCAGCTATTTTGAAGACAGCAAGTGGCATTATGGTAACCATTGCTGATTTCCTATTGTTTTGAAGTCCTGTGTCACTTACACTGGTTTGTTCTGTTTTGTTTTGCTTGGTTTTATTCTCTTAAAAAACAATTTAAAATGCTGGGGTTGTGGCTCAGTGGTAGACTGCTTGCCCAGCAGGCATAAGGCCCTGGGATTAATCCCTAGCACCACACTCACACCACAAAAAGGTAATTTAATTTATTTAGAAAACACACAATTTTGCAAATCCAGGAAACCCAGGTTTAATCCCATTTCTGCCCTTTATTGGCTCCATGAATTTACACAGATGATTCTCTTCCTCCCAATCTTTAGTTCCTCATTCACAAAATGGTGGTAGCATCACCTTCCTCATGAGGGGATGAAAGAGATAAAAATTGTATTTACCACAGTGCCTGCAAACCATAAGCACTCAATTAAAGACTTTATTGTGATCATTATCTTTACTAGTATTAAAGTCCACCTTAACTCCAAATATTTTGCCAGCTAGATCGTCACATGATTGTTTGTCCTCAACCTCATCCTGCAATCTCCACCCTCTGAAGCTTGACTTCATTAAGCAACCTTGGGAGGGTAATTATCTCAAATGGCCCTAGAGTCATACACAATCAGGATTCTTTAATGCAGTGACTGGTTGAATCAAGTCCTGCTTGCTGAGATTGGAGGTTGCAATATGGAAAACGTTATACTCTAGCTGAAACAGATCTTTGTCCCCCATGTGCGAGTCATGTTTTAGAAAATAGGAAAAGTAAAAAAAAAGTAGCTCCTATAAGAACAGCAATGTCCTGAATGTGGCCTTAGGTGTCTTTTTTCCAAACACTTGTTGGGTTTTAAGGCTCCGTGGGTCATCTAACCTCCTTATCTGGCAGAAGAGAAACAACACGCAGAGATGCAAAATGACACAAGCAGGGCCACTCAGCCCTGGGGTGGCAGATCTAGGGTATGAACCCAGATTCCAGTTCTACAATTAACCAGCCATGTGACACGCTAAGTGTGGGGCTAGAAATTACGTCTGTAAATGTGTCCAAATACATCCACAAACACTGTGACTCTTCTCCCTTCACAAGACAGGGAGGAATTCCTCTTTACCTCAATATGAATATACTGTACTTAATGACTCACTTTTAAGAACTAGAATGTGAGGAAATGATTCTGTGACTTCTGAGGTTAGGTCATAAAAAGAACATGACTTTTGTGTTTTTTCCTCATTCTTCTCTTGCTCTGTGTCTGACTCTAGCTGCCATGTTTTGAGGATGCCCAAGAGGCCTCATGGGAGGCTGGGGTTGGGGGAGGTATGGAGAGACAAAGCATACCTCTCATGATGGGTCTGTAGTGACTTTACCCTGAATTAGTGAGCCACTTTAAGGTGAATTTCCTTGGCCCAGTCAAGGCTGCAGAGAGCCACAGCCCCAGTGGACATCTTGACTGAAGCCTCTTGAAAGAAGATGGGCCCAGAGCTCCCCAACTGAGTTCCTATCAAATTCCTGACTCACTGACATTGTGGGTGATAATGTATGCTTATCCTTGTCATTTCAAGCTACTAAGTTTTCGGGGTAATTGTTAAACAGAGATAGGTAACTAAAAACACTAAGGTAATACCTGAGTTAATCAGGACTCTTTGATTTTGAAGTAATAAAAATTCAAGTCAACTAGTGGAAAACAACTTATTGCTCCTATACTTGCAGAGACCAAAGATAGAACTAGCTTCAGGTGTCAGACTTCAAGTACTGAAATGATATCATCAGGATTTTTTGTCCTTTTTTCATTTCTCTGTTGGCTCTAAAATGGCTTCTCCTAGTGGCTTCATTCTCTTCTACCACAGTAGATATCTACCTAGTAGATATAGGTAGGCTAGAGGCAACCCAGGGTCTCTTCATCTCACTTAACTGTGCTGAAGAAAACCTAGCACTGTATCTCCTCCCAATTATGCGTAACACCAGAGAAGACAAATTGGGTTCTTATGCTTGGACCTGAACCAGTCACGATGGAGGAGGTCCCATGATTGGGTACCGGTCCCTTGGCCATGGCTACTTTATTTTTCAAAGTATAGTGTGTGGGCTGACAGTTCCTCAGGGCTTGTTTGATGTGTCAGGTCATAGGCCCTTTTCCAACCTCTCTGATTTAGATGAATAGTACTAATCCTACGTGACTCTGTCCAACCTCTCTATTTTGACAAGATCCCCAGGTGAGGCCGGGAGTTTGGCTCAGTGCCTTAAGCGCCTGCTCTGGCAGGCGTGAGGTTGTGAGTTCAATCCCCGGTGCCGCAAACAAAAAAAAAAAAAAAGAAAAGGATCCCCAGGTGATTTGTATGCATATTAAAATTTGAGAACCACTACTCTGTTTCCAGCAAAAAGTAATTCAGTGTTTCCCTAAAAATAAGACCTAGTTGTAAAATAATCAGCTGTGAAAACTAGAGCTCAAAAATGCCCACCCCAATCAGCCTGCCTTGCAGAGTAGCCACTGAGTGAGAGAACAGTGATGGCAGGTAAGGCGGGGATAGGCTGATTGGGCTGGCATTTCTGATCTCTAGTTTTCAAGGCTGATTATTTTCCAGCTAGGTCTTATTTTTGGGGAAAGATATTTGTCCTTTTTTTTTTTTTTATCACAATGTCAGTTGACTTCCACACACACTTGATAGAAAAAGTTTGCCTTTTTATGTCCCCCATCTATTGTTTTGTGTGCAAATCTTAATTCTTGTCACACTTGAGTCCTTAAAACCAGAATTCAAAGCTGATGGCGGGTATCCTCTTCTTTGAAATGGGGCTAGTACTATTCACCTTCTGTTATGATTTGAATGCTTTTGTTTCCTCCATATTCATGTGTTGGAAATTTAATCTTCAGAGCAACATTGTTGGGAGATAGAGCCTAGTGAATGGCCCCTCCTGAATGGATTTGTGCTGCTATAAAAAGGGCTGTACATGGTGGCACAGACCTGTAATCCCAGTACTTGGGAGGCTGAGGCAGGAGGATCACAAGTTCCAGCATAGTGTGGGCAACTTAGTGAAAGCCTTGTTTAAAACAAAAATGACAAAACCAAACAAAAAGGGGCTGTAGGAATGGGGTCTCTCTCTTTTGCTTTAGTGCTGTGTGAGGGTGCAGAGATCAGGGTGCCATCCTGGAAGTGTAGTCCAGGTCCTCACCAGATAGCCAAATCTGTCAATGCTTTGATCTTGGACTTGTCCAGCCTCCGGAACTGCACAAGATATGTTCCTGTTCTTTACATGTTAACCTAGTCTCACATGTGCCATTACAGCAGCACAAAATGGACCGAGATGCCTTCCAAGGATGTCTTCAGACGTGAGTGGAATAACACACTGGTGTGTACCACCGCATTTGTCAGGTCATGGATGCGTAAGGATGATAGCTCGTACTGAGCCCCTAAACTCACTGCCACTTACTGAGTGCCCCCCATATACTAAGAACCATGCCAGGCCCTTTATTTATTTCACCGAGCTCTCTCAAGTAATATAGCAAAGCAAACAGATAGTTTTATTCCTCATTTAGAAATCAAGGGAGAGAGCAAGTTCTCTCGATTTGTATTAAGAGTCACATTTGAACCCAGCACGGTTTACTCCTTAGCCTGGTTTGTACCAGCCCTGCTCCAGCAGGTTGTACAGAGAACTCCCTCAACTAGTACTGGTTAACTCAGGGTAAGCCAACGCGGACCAGGCTGATATGTGACTGAGGGTCAGAGGCCAGGCTGAGAGAAGTCTTTTTCGTCCTTACCAGAAGTAGGCCAAGCATGGTAAGTGGCAGGTGACCCTCACCTCCACATCAAGGAGCCGCTGCGAGCTGGAGAGGGCCTGGCACGTGGGGAGTGCCCGGCTCCCCACTCCTGGCCGCACAGTGGGCTGTGCCTGGTGTGGCCCTGCCGGAACAGCACTTGTCCACACGGTGTGAACGAATATGCCTCTGACCCCTGGGAAAGTTGATTCAGTGCTGTTAGATGTGATTTTTGTTTTTTTTTTGTTTGGCACCAGGGGTTGAACTCACAACCTCGCTCCTGCCAGACAGGTGCTTAAGTCACTGAGCCAAACTCCCGGCCCTGTTTTTTTGAGGCAGGGTCGCACTGTGTAGTTCAGGCCAGCCTTGTGCTCGCGTTGTAGTCCAAGCCGGACTCGAACTCACAACGCTCCTCCTACCTCAGCCTCCCGAGTGCTGGGATAGATGTGATTTTTCAAATAAAGCCAGAGATTTGAAGTGTTACGTGAAATCTTTGGCTTTTTGTTTTGTTTTGTTTTTGAAATCTTTGACTTTTAAATTTTGATGAATAATTTATATATTTTTTAAAAGTTCATGAGCCTGACATGTGAGTGGGGCAGTAATTAGATTATAACCTTGCTCTAAAGTGTGGATGGAAACTGTTCTTTTGGTATATGCTTGTTTGTTTACTAAAATACTACAAAAACATATAGAGAAAGAAAAGAGGAAAACAGTGAAAAATGGAAGTAAAGAAGGAAGAAAGGGAGGGAGGGAGGAAGGCAAGAGAGAGAAAGGAGGGAAGACAGGCTACATGATGACGTGAGTCTCAGGCAGTGAGGAGGAAGACAGATCATTTTCCACAGAGGAGGAGATGCAGACAGTCCCTTGGTGGCTAATTGTCCCAAAGGCCAGAGTCTCCAACTGGGGAATCCCTTTGACCCCCCAATTCCGCCGAGGGCCAACCAAGCTAATCAACTTTTTATTTTATTTTTTTTCAAATCACCTTGGAGGCCCACTCAGTCTTTGTTCAGCTGTAATCTTTCTTAATTAGATAATTGAAATAATCATCCAATTAAGTTGGCTCCCATTGCCCCCCTTCCTTGAGTACTCACTGAATCCAGCTGGCTTCTCATTTCCGCTGACTTCGTTCTTTGCCTCATGCAGGGCCTGAAACAGGTTTCAAGCTGTTTTCTTTCCTCTTTTTCAGTTTGCCGTTTCAGTTCATAGGAGCTACAGCTAAATTTCAGTTCTGGTAATGTCAAAATAGACTCCATAGGCAACTAAAAGCCAGAGTTGCAGCTGACACCAACTCGGTGGTGGCTAAGAGTTTCAGATTCACTGAATTTGAATCCCAGTTGTCGTTTACTAACTGGGCAATCTTGCACATGCCACAGTGACCTTGAACCTGTGCCCCGACATTTGAGAGCTACAGTCTCCTCATCTGTGAAATGGGGATCAACAGAGGACCTAGCTCAAGGTCGTTATGAGGTTTAATTGAGATAATATAAGTGAAGCCATCAGCCCTGTGCTTGGCACATAGTAAGTACTCATTACACATGGTTTTTAAGTATGCAAAATCGGGTATTTTTAATAGTTCAGATTGTTGGCATTATGTACTTGTTACAGCAATTAGAAAAAGAGAGAGGTAAATCATAGATACAAAAATGTAAATGGTTCTGGACTTCTTTGGCTATTTGGTGCACTGATATAGTATATATTTGTTAATCTAGTGTCTTTCTTCTGGTTAACTCTAAAGCCATTGAACTCACTTAGAGATAACAGGATTTTTCTTGAGGTGGAGTCATGGTAAACAAAATTACAAACCAGTGTTGCTTCTGTGTTCAGCTCAATGCAAGGTCCACGTGGGCAGGGCTCTGTGTGCCACTGTATCCCTGGCAATGTTCCAACGAATAAGTTGCTAAATAAATGATACACATGGAGGGCTTGTTCTCTGAGGACACCCAGCCAGGCAAGTGGCGTGTTCCTGTCATCCCAGGGACTAGGAAAACTGAGGTGGGAGGACTGCAAGTTCAAGGCCAGCCTAGGCAACATAGCAAAACCTTGTCTGGAAATAATATAAGGACTGGTGTGTAGCTGAGTAATAAAGTGGTTGTCTAGTATGTGTGAGGCCATGGGTGCAATCCCGGCACTACAAAAAAACAGTTTTGAAATAAGTTTAAAAATGAAGACATCCAGGCCAGTTTCAAGCAATACTGCTAAAACTTTGAAAACGAAGATCTAAAGCAGTGATGGTGAATCCTTTAGAGACCCAAACCTCAGTTATCCCACAGTGCCAACACTTCAGTTACACCTGAATGTGCAGCTGCCGGGGAATGCGGGGGCAGCTTGGCTCGTGTGCCAGCAGAGAGGGTTCTGCGTGCACACTGCAGCACACGTGCCCTAGGTCCTCTGCCACCGACAGCTATTGCTGACATACCAGCTAAGGATAGAGAAGAATTTAGAAAAAGCTAGTCCTCCTGGGAACATAGAGTAAAACACATTCATGCGGCGCCAGATCCAGTGAACAAGGAGAGCGAGGACACAGCATCCTGTTTTTATGAGCCTGTCCTTCTGTTGGATGCCACTCAGCAGCAGGATTCCTGGTATCTTTTAATCAAACCTCATGAAGACCCTCATGAAAGTGGACTTCCAGAACTGCTTCAGAAAGTGGCAAAGAGAATAGGATAAGTGTGTTCAAAATCAGGGGGAGGATTTTGAGGGTGGTTAATGGCAGTGTGTCTTTTACTGTAATGATTATTTTTTAATTTAAAAATACACCGTATTTTTTTATCATATCTTAAGTATACACCTCCTTCTATCTAAGACTTTGCTCCTCTCTTGTTCACTGACCCTCGAAGTTCCGGTTAGATTCTTCCTCCCGCTTGGCTTCCCCAGCCTACAGCAATCTGTTTTCTCTAAGCTCCACCACCGAGCCTGTCCTTCTTCGGCATGAACTAGAGTTTCAAGAAAGGGCAGTTCAGCCACATCTGTTATGTCTTTATTAATAGATGACTGTGTAATTCATCGTCCAGACTTATTCATTTCTGAGGGTGAAAGGGGGTGCTATTGATAATGATCCTGGGAACCAGTAAGATCCAGGAGAGTTTCATGGCAAACTACACCATTCAGTCACCTACAGCAAAGAGGTGCAATACCTCCTGCAAAATGTAGTGAGAGGGAAGAGACTGTTTAGCAGAGTTGCAGTTTATTGCCAGGTGCTTTGGCTATGCAAAGGAATTGTGGCTTCTTTATTTTCTTACCATAGATCTTTTTCCAGTCAAGTCTCTATCCAGCTGGAGACTAAACAGGAGAAATGATATTTTTTTGTCAGCCCGGTGATTTAAAAAAAACCTCTGAGATCATTCAGACATTGTATGACTGAGTAGAGAAAGAGAGTCAGAGTTCTGAGTCCCATCACCCCATTCTCAGCCCCCCATTCACCCTCGAGTCCCTTAAGATGATACCTGGTCACGGGATGGGGTGCACAGTGGGGAGACTGGGAAGTGGAGGCAGAGATAGAATCCGTACTTACAGTTTCCTCTGAAAATGGCTGTTGGGCACTACTGCTTCACCTAAACTTCATAGTGATGTCCTGTCATCACTAACAGACACAGGGGTGTACTCTATGTAGGGGATGCTGCTGGGGGAGGGGCTAAAACCCTGTCAGTGCATCGCCAGCCAAGCTGTGAGCCCTGGGACTTCTTCCATAAGTCAGAACAGTGTGTCTTTTCCTATTTGTGCAAAGGAATCCCATGCACTGGTACAAGCCCTGGCCAGTACTACCACGTTGCGGGCTATTTACTGCTGGCTTTGCATTCCTTGCCTGTAGCAGCCTGTTGATCGTGATCATGGGGCAGAACTCTTTTGGCACCTTCCTGGTCCCACACCAGGCCCCTGGGAAATTCTGGGTATCTTACATGCCATGTATAGGCCTTGGAAGGCTGGGGCACCTTCCTTGAACTCCTCCCACACAGTCCTGCTATCTGCCGGGCATTGTACAGGTCCAGGGAGACCTGACATCATGCCAAGGCCAGGTCCCCAAGGGAGAGGAAGACTTACCTAGGCTTGCCCTGGGATAGAAACCCTTTACCCTGATGTTATCACACTTCCCCCATCATTTTCGGGAACATTCCAAATTTCCTCCCCTCCCTAGAGACATATGAGTATCTCTTATGAGTGGACTTGAGGACCTTCTTCTTTTCCCTACTCTTCTAGGGAGCATGTTTAGGACATTCCTGCAAATGATGCAACTCATTGTTCTAGATCAGCACTTTTCTCACCTTTTCATGGGGTAGCACACATAGAAAAATGGGTGTATGGTGGCTGGTGGCCTGGGTGCTTTCGAGCCCCAGAGGGGGCTGGGCCCGGAGACTGATGGGTCACCCAGCTGCTCAGACGCTGCCAGACCACTCTGAGGGCAGAGGGGACAAGTGTCCCGGAGGGTGTTGAGTCGCTCTAATTGGGAAGACCTCCTGAAAGCTTTCCACCTGACTTGGCAGGCAAGCACGGAATGGGTCACTGAGAAAAACGTTTCCCCTGCACAAAGCCTCAATTTCCTAGGCCCTTGTGCCTTTGCAGAGGTCAAGAATGGCAGCTTGGCAACTCTCACGCTGATCAATGGCCTCTTTATTCTCAGCTGCCTCTCCCTCCCCAAGACAATAAGCCTCCTGGCTCAGCCCTAAAGCTGAGAGGTGACAAGGAAGTAGTTTAAAGTGGAAAGCTGGGGCATACAGGCATAGCTCAGGTGACAGGGGATCCCCACACCACTTTACCCATGAAACCCCTCCTGGGGGTGGAGGGGTCATCTGAGTTAGCAGCACACTTGAACACCAACACATCCTGGCTGACCTGCCTTCCACAGGCCTAGGTTCCCTACCTCCAGGGCTTTTGTTGTGCTGAGTGGCTTATGCAAATATGGGGTCAGAGGAGTGGCTCTGGGCTGGAAGGGGACAGGTCATTGGCCCACTCTCCAGCAGCCCCAGAAGGCTGTTGCCCCTGCTTGGTCAATACTGATCTCCAGATTAATTTGGCCTGTTCTTGACCTTCATAGAAATACAATACAGGCTGTACTCTCTGTGCAACATGATGTCTGCGACGCTGGCGCCTGGTGCTGTGGGGAGCAGCAGTGTGTTCCTGTTCCTTGTCACGTATTGTTCTGTTGTAGCCAAGGACCCCAGTTTTGCGTGGCCACCTCCACTTCATGTGAAGTGTTGGTTTCAGTTACTGCACACAGAAAAACTGCTGTCGACACCACTATTTGTGTTCATTTGTGGGCATTATTCCTCTCTCTTATTATGTGGAGGTTTTTTCTGAGCATTCTTGTTAAAATAATCATTGATTCTGATAAAAAGTAATATATACACATATACACTCATTTTGAAAATGGGACATGCAAAAGCAGAAAGTTTGTAAAGTTATCATCAGTGTGTGTTCAATTCTACACCTGGTTTTTTCACTCAAAACATCATGAACATTTTTTCATCCTAGTTCATAGAGAAGTCTCATCTGTTTTTTTTTTTTTTTTTTTTTTTTTTTTTTTTTTTTTTTTTTTTTTTTTTTTTTTTTTTTTTTTTTTTTTTTTTTTTTTTTTGCTTTGTTTTGTTTTTTTTTCAATTCTGGCACTCAAACTCGAAGTCTTTGCACTGAGCTACTTTCATAACAATTTTTATTTTTCATTTTGAGACAGGGTATCCCTAAGTTGCTTAATTGCCCAGACTGGGCTCCCACTGCAATCCTCCTGCCACAGCCTCCAAAGTGCTGAGATCGTAGGCATGTGCCACTATGCCCAACCTCATCGTGTTTTATTCCTTTTGGCCTCATTCCTTGTATAGGCTGTCAGCTGGCATTTGGGATGACTCTGAGGCTTTACCCAGGAGAGACCTGGAGACAGCTGGCTACCTTTCCCATTCACTGCAGCCCCCAACAGATGCCAGCCGTCTGATGAGAGAAAGCACTGGGTCGGAGGGCAGATGGCTCCTTCCATTGCCGGCTGAACTATCACAAATGGACCTAACAAGGTGGAAGGACAGGCTGCAAATTGAGAAGTGCAGCAGCGAAATTGGAAAACAGAGAGGTAAAGGGGAAGTGAGCAGTGAGTTTGGAAAGCAGTGTCACTGTGGCCGCTGAAGTGTCTTGGACAGTTCCCTCTGGACACGGACTACTGCAATGTGTCAGTTCAACCAGGTCGGCAGATAATGTCATATACCAAAACTGAAAGCTGCAGGAGAATCTAATGGTTTCCCTTTTCATCCTATTCCTTTCAAATATTGGCAGGCTTTTCTGAATCTCTTGTTCATGCTCATTTTTACTGATAATATATGATCATAAAACTAGGTATCATCTGGGTGTGGTGGTATGAGGCTGTAATCCTAGTAAGTACTTGGAGGCTGATGCAGGATGATTGCCATGAGTTCAAGACCAGCCTGAACTCTGCTCAAGCCTTCTTCAAAAAAACTAAGTGTCAAAGTATATCTCTATCCTCCTGTCTCCACATCTGTAAAAATAGGGTCAATAATAATACCTATCCCTAAGAGTAGGGTTTCTCTACCTGGGCACTAGTGGCAGTTACAGCTGGGTAATTCTTTGCTTGTCCTGGGCATCATAGAATGTTTCATAGCATTCTTGGCCTTTACTCCCTAAGTGCTAGAGCAACCCCTCCCAGTTTCAACAAAAATCTTTCCAGACATGCCAAATGCCCCTAGCTAGGGGTAAAACAACTCCAAATTGAGAACCACTGCTCTAACTACTGTAGATATCACTTGAAGCGGCACGTGGAAGATGTTTGGAAGAGTACCCAACACCAAGTAAGTGTTCACTGCACCTCCACCACCTGGGTTTATGAGAAACTCCCTGAGATTTTGTGACTGGGGCTACTTTACACACCTGTTTACTTATCTGTATCATCACTGCTCTTTTTGTACCTTAGGTTCTCCCTTCTGGAAGTACTATGGTTTACAAAGTCCTTTCTTTTTCTTTTTCTTTTTCTTTTTTCTTTCTCTTCCTCTTCCTCTCCCTCCCTCTTTCTTTCTTTCAACACGAACTGCTTAACTCTGTAGGTACAAGTAGCAGAAATAAAACTCCGAAGTCCTGGCATTTACGAGTGGCTTTTGAAACTGGAGAATGTCACAGAAATGTAAATCATACTCTTCCATGAGCGTAAGACTATCTTTTTCTAAAACCTTTCGAAACCGTTGGCCACTGACCAAGTGTTTCAGAAGCGCCTAAGAGAATTCTGGGTCTTACTGTTTGTGGCAGAGCTGGGCTGCTGAGACTCCAGGCTGGTGTTCACTGGTGTTTGGCTCCTTCTGGCTGCTGGAAGGCAGGCAGCTAGCCTGTGAACAGGAAGTTCCAGGCAGACAAGCTGAGGAACAGGGTGAGCTGGTGTCCTGCCCTCCCTGTAGCTGGAGGGATTGGAACCATGGGGTGGGGCCATGTTGCGGGAAGGTGCTGCTTGCTACCAGACCAGGGCAATGAGGGGTCCTTATATCCCAGCCCTCTGCCGCAGACATTAGCAGCTGGGTCCCCCTGAACCAGGTGTTCTCTAGACAAAAGGCTTGGAATTAGTCTCAAGTCACCTTGGTGTCAGACTTCCCTGCCACCAGCAGCAATAGAAAACACCAGGATGTAAGACTGGGATCTATTCCCTGGTCTTTTCCTGGGAGCCTCCGGTTTCTGTACCAAGCGGATGCTAGCGGGAGGGCCAAAAAAAAAAAAAAAAAAAAAGGACGCTAGAGTACCTGTCACACTGCCGTTGGCTCCATTTCTGCCCTGACTGCCTAAATCTCTCCCCGTGCTGGGGAACTAGGGGCACAATTCTTCCTCGCGCTGCCGTGCGGTCACTGAGCTGAGGCCTGGCCTCGTTCCCCCTGTTATTAGCCGGTGGTGGGTGCCATGGTCCCGCCCACTGCCCCTCGCTACAACCACGCCCACAGCCGCGCTGGGGCGGCGGACTAGCCCGTGCAGCCACAGCCCAGCCTGCGGCCACCCGGCACGGACATTCCTTCTCACAGCTGCCTTCCACCAAGTGGCTGCCACCAAGTTCCTGAGAAATGACTCACAGGAGACTGCTAACTCGGGGAAGTCTGCTGCTTGCTTTGGATGTCGCAAGGCCGAGGAGATAAGAGGCCAACAGATTGGCACCTGGACTCAAGAGCTCTCCAAATCGCACCTCTCCTGGGCTCGCGAGCTCCCTTGGCGTGATGGTCGGGGACCGGCTGCCTGCCGGCTCGCTGCGGAGAAGGCAGACCGGTGCTGAGGGTCCTGGCGGGTTTCCACCTCTGCGGGACATTTGGGGAAGGCGCTGGAACGACCGCTGGCCCTCCAGTTTGTCCTGTGCAGGCCAATAAAACGTCGGCTTCCCTTCTGACCCTCTGTCCCCGGAACCCCTCACCAGGGCAAGCTGGACCCGCGCCAGTTAGCCCTAAGAACAGTGCCACGCCCCCTGGAAGCCCTCCTACTCATTTGGACTGCCTGACTCCGAGAACACGGGATCTCCAAGGTCACGGCCTGGGTCTGCGTCATTCTTGTTTACAGGATAAAAATCGTTAGTCTGGAAATACTCTTTCTTCTCGCTCACCCCACCAGAAACAGCCTTGTACACAGTACTGTAAGTGACAGCCCGTCTCCTCCCTCTGGCCAAAGAGGAGGAATTCCTTCAGGCTGGTGAAAGAGTAGGTTGAGCTGTGTAATAAAGGGATGAGAGAGGAGTGTATCTGTGAGTCCTTAAACTTCAAGAACCTCAGGACTGCCTGGGAATTCATTGAAATGCAAGTTAATTTTTGGTGCCTGGGGTCCTCGGGCCACGTTTTGCACAACAAGGGTATAAGCACTGGGTGTCAGGGAGGTTTGCATATTTAGATCAATTCTTTGGAGCAGCTTCAGCCTGGGAGAAAAACGAATAGAAGAAAAAAGAGAATATTTTGATATGTGTTGTTACAGCCTCGGTATTTGACTGTCATTCTTCCAAGAAATGCACAGATCTATCTTCCTGGTTTGTCATCTCCCCAGACTCAAGGCCCTCTTCTGCTAATTGCTCTCTAATACTCTGGTGGAGTGTGAGCCAAGCAAAGAAGTCCTTGCTGCCCTGCATGTGACTGCCGCAAGGCCAGCAGGAGCTCCCTCCCAGAAATCTGAATCATGAACTCGGGCCCAAAGCCGAGAGCAGTTGGAGGGATCTCATTCCAGCCACAGCAGCTGAGTGAGATTGCTGAGCATTTTCTGCTACCAGCAACCTTGCGGGGATGCGGGGCCCCCAGCGGCTCCCAGCCTGACTCCAGCCTTCCCTTTGCTCTAGGGAGCTCTCCAGCAGCCTTCCAAGAATCCCCCTTCTGCCTTCATCAGCCAGTTTCTATATCAAATCACTCTAACAACAGTCAATGTAACATTTTGAGCTACTTTGAAATAATGTTTCATTTCCAGATGCTGTGGGTGTATGTACCCGTGTTAATTATCACACCACTTCACCATTTGGAAGCAGATCTCATGGGTGCTGGCCTCATACCATTTGCATTTGGAGTCTCTGCCCAGTACCATGCCGGAGAGACAGGCCTGAGTTTTCAATTAATGGTCATAGAAAAAATATACAGTCAGCATCTATACTGTCTCAGTATCTGTCAGCTGCCTCTTCCCAGGGACACATTCGATGGCCTTTAAGTACTAAAATAGCAACAGCTTATAGGCAAGTGTAGGCAAGCTTATAGGAGCAACTGGCTAATAAACTTTTGACCTTGTTCTCTGGTTTCCTTTCTCCCTACACATTTTAAAAGCAAAATGTTGAGGTCAGAACGTAGCACAATGTTTGTTTCACGGGGATGTTCTGGTTTGATCACAATATTTCCACTTAGCTGGGCATAGTGGTATATGCTTATAGTCCCAGCTACTTGGGATACAGGGGGAGTGCTTGAAGCCCATAAATAAATACCTATACAATAGCCGGGCATGGTGGCGCACGCCTTTAATCCCAGCACTCGGAAGGCTGAGGTAGGCGGAGCGTTGTGAGTTCGAGGCTGGCTTGGGCTACAATGGGAGCACAAGGCCGGCCTGAGCTACATAGTGCGACCCTGCCTCAAAAAACCAGGGCCGGGAGTTTGGCTCAGTGGCTTAAGCGCCTGCCCTGGCAGGCGCAAGGCTGTGAGTTCAATCCCCGGTGCCGCAAAAAAAAAAAATAAATAAATAAATAAATAAATACCTATACAAGCATTGTGCTGTTTCCAGTTGAACCACTTCTTCCTAAGGGAGAGCAAACTATGTCTTCTATAAAGATGAACACGCCAAAGCATGATTTCAGTTCAAATTAACCCTCACTGCTCTGTGAACTATCTAGCCTGGGGCATGTTAACTTCTCAGAGCCTTGGTTTCCTTGTCTATTAAATGGGCATGATAATAACATGTCCCTCAGAGGACTTTTGTGTGGATTCAATAAGATAATGCAAATAAATGGCTAACATTTTACCAATGCACATTGTAAAGTACCCGGAACTTTTTCAGCACCTGACAAGTGTATGCTATTAAAACTCATTTTCTACTCAAACCTCCCACTCTTAACCAGATTTTTAGAAAGCATGTGATCTAATTATGGTAAAAATATATACACGGGGAAAGACAAGACAAAAAACATACTACAATCTTTAATGTTTGTCTACGGGTGTGATATTATATATAATTTTCATTTTCTTCTTTCAGATCTCTTTGTTTTCTAGTTTGTTTGACAATAAGATGTATATTACTTTCATGACTGGCAGATAAGCCCCGACAAGTGCTCTCTTTAATAGAGATAAAAGAACTGCAAGTTGATTTTGTAGGAACTGGATTAAAAAGAAAAAAATCCCAGTTAGATGGAGAAATCAATGTTTTCTGGTCAAGAACTAGTCGGGAGGGAAATGACATCAATTTCAGTTTGAATCAGCTCAAGTGACAAATCATAAGGCAAAATGAAAGCACACGGAGGATGGGGTGGGAACTGAACCCACTCTGGTTCGCCTTGTGAATCATCAAGCTAGAAATGACCTCAGGAGGACATGTGACCCTGCCCCTCTCCTCACCTCTGGAAGGTTGCCCTGCTACTTTTCAGGATGGATGAGCAATGATCCTATTTTAAGCTATCTAGGAACTAAATCTACACGCATTTCTTTCCTCCTGAGCACAGGCAGGCTTAGCTTTTGCAGGTGCTGTCAACTAGGAATCTCCAACCTAGTTTTTCTTTTTGCTTGAAAGAGGTTGGGAATTGTCCCAGATCTCTCCCACTTTACCTTGCATTTCTGGACAAAACTGAATAAACTGAATGCCCCTGGAAGTCAGCTTTGTCAACTGCGAAATAGAGGCAGGAAAGTGAGAGTGCATGCATTTAACCCTGTCCTTATCACCTTAGTGGTAAAGGTGAGACAGACAGAGGTAGTTTGTCTACAAAAAGGCAGCAGGAATTTGGAGTTAGGGGTGGTGAGCCTGTGAGAAGGAAGCAAGGAACGTGGGATTGGGAAGCAGGAAGGACTGAGAGGGGGACATACAGAGAGAAATGGAGGCAGCTCAAGAGAAGCAGGACCTGCCAGGGCAACTGGAAAGAGAGAAACACGAGTTATAGCCACAAAGCAAGAAATTGGAACCAGGATGCTGCATTTTGTTTTAATGTATCTGCTCTGCAGGTTTGTGATACCCCTCCCCTCGTCCACAGATTTCTGGAACAGACCTCATGCTCATGGTGCTTTGGGACATGGAGAATATGAGATGGTCCAGGGGCAGCAGAGAAGGTGAGTGCATAGCATCCTCAGGAGCAAAGGATGATGGCTAAGGGCTGATGACAGAGGGGTCCAAGGTTGTAGCCCCTGCTGACTATAAGAAGGTATGAGTTTCTGGAAACCTGTGGAGTTTTTGAAGGACATGTGTCAACGTGCTGTGGTGGGTGCTGATGCCATTTTCTTTGCTTATTAAAGGACGAGATGGTTAGTGAATTTGGTCAAACCTGGGGCTCCCTGAGTGGGAGGTGTTGAGAGGTATGAGCTGTGTTAATAGGAGTCTTAGTGAAGAGTACAGTTAGTATTCATATTGGTGTTGGTATCTGTCTTAGTCCATTTGTGCAGCTGTAACAAAATACCACAAATTGAATATACAAACAATAGACATTTATTTCTCACACTTCTCAAAGCCTGGAAAGTCCAACATCAAGGTGCCAGTGAGTTCAATATTTGATAAAGAGCTGGTCTCTGCTTCTAAGATGGCACCTTGAATTCTGGATCTTCACTTGGCAGAAGCAATAGAAGGGTAAAGAGGGGCCATACTCCCTCCACCAAGCACTTTTGTAATGGCATTAAACCATTCATGACAGAGTCTTCTTTACCTGCACTTCCCCAAACCTCCTAACATGGTTGCACTGGGGCCTAAGTTTCCAGTGCATGAACCTTAGGGGTCACTTTCAGACCATTGCAGTGTCCATAGTCTTTCCCCTCCATCAAGTGCTAAATTAGCTCCCACATCAATTCTCCCAGGTCCAAATCAGTGAACCACCGTTCAGGCCCCACCTCCTGCATGTTGACGAGAATAGCATGTGGTATCAGATTAAAAGCTCTCCAGAGGCAAAGAAGCACACTTATTTCTCCTTTATCCATATGCCAGGCCATTTCATCATGGAAGGAAATTAAACTGGCTTAGAATGAAGTGCTCTTCCTAAAGTCATGCAGGTTCTTAAGCCTTCCGAGAGGACTGAAGGGTTGATTATTGCTGTGTAACAGATTGCCCCCAAATTGAGTCGCTGCACAGTTTCTGTAGG
This sequence comes from Dasyprocta punctata, assembly GCA_004363535.1. Taxonomy (NCBI): domain Eukaryota; kingdom Metazoa; phylum Chordata; class Mammalia; order Rodentia; family Dasyproctidae; genus Dasyprocta; species Dasyprocta punctata. The sequence goes on along the minus strand of RJWM01000212.1, from coordinate 159,639 downwards.
TCAGAAAGCAGGGAAGTGGCTGAACTTGGAGTCTGTGGTGTGGCATTGCTCTTGAAGTTAGAATCAGGATGTCACTTTGGGCTGCAGTCATCTGAAGGTTTGTAGTTGGAATATTTGTTCCAAGGTTCCTCATGCATGTGGCTGGCAAATTAGCAGCAGGTTTCTGTTTCTGGCTCCAACGATCTCCCATAAGGCCACTTGAGTGTCCTCATAACATAGCAGCCGTTTTCTCCCAGAATGAGTGAATCGGGAGGCAGAGTCATGACTACAAGGGCCCCATCCAAGAAGTCACGTGCTGTCATTTCTGTGATATTCTATTGTAAAGCAGGTCAGCCCTACTCACTAGAGGAGAAAGCTTCCTAAGGCTATGAATGTCCTTGGAGGTAAGCACCATCTGGGGCATCTGAAGATGACCATCTCCTGTAGGTACATCACTTACAAGGATACTCTTATTTGGCATTTGTGCACCGATTTTCTCTCTCAGGAGCTGTCACTGCCACATGCTGCAGATGAGAAAATGAAGGCGCATAGAAGTTAAGGGATCAGCTAATGTAGCAGAGTTGGAAAGTTCTGTTGGGTTGGAAACAGATCCCAGTGTTGTGATTCCTAGACTGGAGTTATTTCCATTATACCACACAGTTGTCACCAATCCCAAGGACATCCCCTGCTGCTTTGTCCTCCAGAGCCAAGGTGAATTAGAAACTGTTATAGTATAGCAAAAGAAATCTTATTTTTTATCTTAAAAATTTTTTATTACACTGGTGGCCTATGATCATTATGGAAAAGGTACAAAATAGAATTAAAGGGGGAGAAAAATAAGAGGAAAGAAAGAAAACATTCCCCATTAATTCTACCACCCAGATCTACCACTGTTAATATCTTAGTGTATTCCCCTAAGAACAAAGGAAATGGATTTAAAACACATCACATTAACAGCATCTCCAGGGCAAGTTCTGAAGGAAACACCATCCACTCAGCTTCCCCTGCAGGGAGGAAGGATGTGAAATAGGACCTCGTGAGTACAGCGGGCTGTGTTATGCACACGTGCAGACATGCACACTTCTAGTGCTTCCCTGCCCAGATGGATACAGGCTTGGCACACTAGCAATTAGCCAAGTTGGCAGGGAATTGATTGCAACCTTAGTAGAGAGCGTTTCTTCAAATGAGAGGCAGGGCAGTTATGGCTCCAGGTGGCAGAAATGGCTCACCCTCTGGTTTGGTTCAAGTTAATCTAGGCGGGGGAAGGGTGATTGAGTTCAATTCAATCCACTTGGCCTTCTGAGCTGCCTGCTGAACTTGGGTTCCTGTGTGCTCCCAGGGTACCCCAGAGCTCCCTTCCTCCAGATTCCTTACACAAGAAATGTCTCCTACTGTGATCTTCCTTGCTGTTCTCCAACTAGAAGACATTTATCTGCCTTGTTTCCCTGTATCTGCCTCTCATGCCAGCTTCAGTGTCTGGCAGCCCGTATTTGTCAAAACATGTTTGAAATGAATTAACTGTGTGGCTTAGGGTGTCCACGAGACAGCTGCTAAGGGCATCCACAATTTTTATCCAGAAGAAACGAGATTCTCCTCGGGGTGGGGTCGCCAGAGTCAAGGCACCTAACTCAGGCCCCTCACAATCAAGTTACCTCCATCTGGAGACAGAGAAGCTTAGAACCACACTTTCCTTCCAGGAGTCACAGGCACTATTCCAATATGCTGGGTACCTGTTCTGTCCTGAACTAGAGAGGTGGAATAGAATTCACTTTGCTTGATTCTCATTCAATTTCAGCTTGGACAGATTCCCTCTAAGGGAATGTCTGGGAGGTGCTGAGGTGGTACTGGGATGAGCTTCAGAGGGCAAGCTCATCTGTGCTCCAGCAGTGTGAGCTGGGGAAGTATTGTTGATGTCTCTGAGTCTGTTTCTTTATTTGTAAAATGGGTACAATCACATGAAACTTGCAGCAGGGTGGTATTTAAATGAGATGAAAATGAGAGTTGCTGGTGCAGTACCTTGACACATTGCATGTACCTAAGTGGCTACAGTTTTCCCTCTGAGATTTCCTCCCTTAGCCTTGCACATCTGAAAGCAGGGCCAGCTCTTGACCATAAGACCTTTGCATGAGGAGGGCACTGATCAAGTCTCTGTAGGAATACCTACCACTGAACAGCCTCTGCATTTAGTGACGTAGACCCCTGTGGCATGAGGATGTGCTGGACCACATCACAGACATTGGGACTATGTAGCCTCCTGCGCAGTGCCAGGAACATGCACCCAGGCCCAGGCAGGGCTGGGAAGAATACCAGGTCCTATGGGTAGGAGAGAGTTCTGCACTCTGCCCATAAGGGTCTTCTTGCCTCTATGGCTTGGGTTGGGGCAATGAGTCCTTTTCTAGGAGTTCAGGTTTTGGGGGCTGAAGCTGAAATTGTAAGAAAGTCAAGGTTTTAAATCCAAAGTCCAGGACATTGTAAAATGGGTTGTTTGACCCTAAGGGTCTCTGCCAATCTTCTATGAGACTCCTTTTCTCCTTGCCTCGTGAACACCTTTTTGGGCAAAGAGGCTCCTGAAGGTCGAGGCATTCTCTCTGTGGCAACTTCTTTCCCCATCAAAACTTCTAACACCTTGAGAGTGTCCAGCTCTCTTGAAACTTAATTGCTTTGACTATCAGCTTGTATAAATGGAGTTACTGGGTCATACTTTACAATATGTGACAACTTACAGTTAACTAGGGTGCTTTCTTGAAGATTGTGTCCGCATTCTTTGTGCTGTGGGACTAGAAATGGTTCCCATCCAAACTGCAACATCTGTGTCTTTTCACAGAGCACTCAAAAGGATTAGGACTTTGCTGGCTCTGATTTAGACCAAACTCCCTAACCCCCATTTTATGGGAGAAGAATCTAAGGTTCTAAAAGATGTAGTAACTTCTCCAAAGTCTCCTGGTAACTCTGACAAAGAACCAGAAGGGCAGAGGATCACTCCTCTTGTCCTCTACCTACTGCCTGTCCCTCATTTTACAACATTCAACTAAAAATGTTGTCTGTAGCCAGTGGTATGGATCTTACTTGAGTTCATTAATAATGCAGCACTTCAAATCCAACCCAATCCTACTAAAACAGAACCTGCATTTTAATAAGGTCCCCAGTTGTTCATAGGCACTTCAGAATCTGAGAATCCCTGGTCTAGAACTCACCCCCGCCTGCCCCATTCCTTCTTCATCACATCAAGCCCATGGGTCTGTGACTCTCGCTGGCTGAACTGAGTCCAATTTCAACATACAATATTCAAGGACTCCCATAGTCATGATATATTACAGAGTAGTTTGGGGGGAGAAAAGATTTCTGTCTTGTTTTCTGACAGTTTTTTCTTTCTCTTAATTAAAATTCTAAGAAGACAAACTTCATTCGTGGAGTCGATTTTAGAATGGTCAGGAGAATCCAGTACCTTGAACTTCTAACAGATCAGGTAGGACAGAAACTTAGCCGCAGCTGGTAGGGAAGATGCATATGAAATCCCTTCATCAAGGTTGAAATCAGTGCAAGGTGTCTTGCTGAGTGCCAAGGCTGTCAGATGGTAGCCTTTCACAAGCCCACTCCAGGTGACACTGTTTTGGGGTAATATGATGCGAAAGTTAAAACTTCCTGATTAGTTTCATTAAATGTTCATAGAGGTGCAATAATGGTGACCAACACTAAGTCTGCATTAGAATAACTGGGGGAGCTTGATTTACAAATACAGGATCCTGGACTCTGTCTTCAGGCACTGGGGGTAAGAATGGTCAAAGGTATATTTTTAAACACTCTCAAGTGGTATAATGAAGAGTTAAGGGAACAGGCTACAGCTTAGCTGCACACACCTACCTAGCAAGTGTGAGGCTGTGAGTTCAATTCCTGGTACCAGTAAATAAATAAGTAAATAAAAATAGACAGGAGAATCACTGAGCTGGAAAGTTGCTTCCCAGGTTTATTGTGAATAGATGTGATGTACAATTTTACCCATATTTATAGTATATATGAAGTTCACATTTTCTAATTTGTTAATTGGGGAGTCATACTGGGGGTTGAACTCAGGGTCACTCTAGTACTGAGCTACATCCCATTCCTTTTTTGGTTTTTATTTTGAAATAGGCGCTTACTAAATTGCTCAGGCTGGGCTTGAACTTGCAATACTTGTGCCTTAGCCTCCCAAATAGCTGATAATTTCTTAATGATAATCAAACCACCAGGCCATATCACTGGAATTGATTTCAAATGTTATAACCTTGGCAATAACAATTTTGTTCATGACTTTTTCTTATGGAATTTAACATGCCCAGCTACAATTCTTGATATTGAAGACTGACCCTACACCATACAGAATATCCAGTTTCATATGCTATTGTATTTACTCCAATGATTGGAACTATTTTTTGAGACAGGCTCTCACTACGTAGTTCAGGCTGGCCTAGACTCATTATGCAGCACAGGTTGCTCTTGAACTTGCAGCAATCTTCCTGCCTCAGTCTCTCAAGTGCTGGGATTACAGGGTATGCACCACCATATGTGACTGACTGGAACTTTTTAACAAAGGTTTGAAAGGATATTAATGAGGAGTTAAGAGACCTAAATTCCAGGCACTATTCTTTCCTTTGGCTTTTGATAATGGGCCAATTCCCTGCTTTGATAAATGAACGTAGTCATGGTAGTGTGCACCTGTAATCTCAGTACGCTGGAAGGCTGAGGCAAGAGGATCACAAGTTGAAGCCCTACCTGGGCAACTTAACAACTTAGTGAGACAGCCTCAAAATAAAAGAATAATAAAAAGGGTAGAGATGTACCTTGGTGCAAAGGCTCTGGGGTCAATCCACAGTACCACCAAAAAAGAAAAACAAAAAATAATGTAGCTAAGTGATAGTGAACACCTATAGTCCTAGTTCCTTGGGAGGCTGAGGTCAGAGGATAGCTTGAGCCCAGGAGTGGGGAGGCCAGCCTGTGCAACACAGTGAGGCTGACAGAAAGAGGAGGAGGAAGAGAAGGAGGAGGAGGAGGAGAAGAAGGAAGAAGAGCAGGGAAGAAAAAAGTGCTGGCTGGACCAGAGGTGGGTGATCACCAGTATTACCTGAAGAGCTGTTCAAAGCCAGATTTTAAGGTCCCAGGCCTTGGAGGGAAGGGAGATGTTGAAAGCTTGGATGTTACTTTGGGGGATCAGCTGTGTTTGGGAGTCAGTGGACAAGATAGGCTCCCAAGTGTGTCCCACGCTAACAATACCTGACAAAAGCCCTACTTAATGACATACTTACATCAGAAGCAGCAGGTGTGGGTGCGGGGCCTGGCGAGAGGATGGGACCCACAGTCAGAGAGAGCAGAAAGTGAACAGTAACAGGTATCATCTGCACTGGCTCCTCCCGGGGCCTCAAAGCTTTGCACTCTTTCAGCTTCTTTCCGGTATCGTTACAGTAACCATAGTCATTGTTTCTCAGTGCTGAAGTGCCACTTCATCACGTTATCTTTAAAAACTGTTGAAAGGAGGTCCTTTAGGAATAACGTTCTTAGAGGAAATAATCCTTTTCCTGCTGCCTACCTCCCCTCACCTCACTTCATCTCACTTCTGCTCAAGTCCAAGTTCAGAAGATTTTCCCTGGGAAGTCTGTTTAAAATCCAGGTTGCTGGGCCTTCCCTGGACTCTAGTCCAGGAGATCTGGGGCTTACCCAAAGACTTGCATTTTTACAAGTCTTCTAGGCATTTAACCTGCTTTTGGTCTTGTATAATTTAGCTTGCAGGCTTTCTCAAACTTCTCTAATAGTAAGAATTTGCTGGATCCATGATAAATAAATGATATGTCTACACAATGAATATTATTCACCCTTTAAAAAAATGAAGTACCTATATATGCTATGACAGGGGTGAAATTAGAAGACATTTTGGTCAGTCAAGAAGACAGACTTAGCCGGGCGTGGTGGCGCACGCCTTTAATCCCAGCACTCGGGAGGCTGAGGTAGGAGGAGTGTTGTGAGTTCGAGGCCGGCCTGGGCTACAACGCGAGCGCAAGGCCAGCCTGAGCTACACAGTGCGACCCTGCCTCAAAAAACCAGGGCTGGGAGTTTGGCTCAGTGGCTTAAGCGCCTGCCCTGGCAGGCGCGAGGTTGTGAGTTCAATCCCCAGTACCGCAAAAAAAAAAAAAAAAGAAGAAGACAGACTTGAAGGGGTACATATTATATGATTCTATCAATACAAATATTCAGAGTAGGCAAATCTGAATGAGACAGTAGATCAGTGGCTGGCAGACACTGGAGGGACAGAGCCACAGGAGATGGCTGCATGTTCCTTTCTGGGATGACAGAATGTCCTCCAATGGTGGTAGTTGCACAAATTTGAGGATGTACAAAAAAAGAGATAGCAAAATTAGAAAGATGAATTTTTTGGTATGTGAATTGTATCTCAAGTTTTAAAAAGACAAAAAATCCTTTAGGCGGTGGTTTAAAAAGCAAATGCAATACTCCCCACCCAAGATTTATCACCTTCAGTGAAGGAGCCTAAGAATCTGTTTTTAATACCTGCAAGAAACTGCGGCCCTGTCTTTTCTATCAAAGGATGTGAACAGGAGCACCGCCATCTTGGACTTTGTTTCACCCTAGGCCACCCTCCCCCCACACACACACATGGGCTGCAGTGGTTACAGTTACAAGGACTGTCTGGGGCTTGGGCCCAGGAACATCTTGATGCCAAGGGCTTTCAGTCTTCCCTGCCCCAACCCACCTCAGCCACTCTGCCCAGGAACCATTCAAGGCCCCTGCTCATACCACCTAGACTAGCCAATTGGCATGTATTATGACCCTTCAATGCAGCCAATGGGGAAAAGGTCAGTTGTTTCTCGCATGTTAGGATATAAAGGCAGCCTGTTGCTGCCTCTCTGTGTGCTTGTGACCTCACCTTAGGGGTATAGTGCACCCTTCTGCAGAAGTAAATTTGCCTTGTGGACAAATTGAGTCTGGGGCTTGTTGCTGACATGCCCAACCAGTTGTGATCAAAAGAAAAGATTAGGAAAGTCCTTGGTACAGTGACAGTCTGCACTATCCCTCTGCAGGGACCCTTTGTCCCACCTGTGGTCGACAGACTCTGTTAAGGTTTGGATCTAGATTGTCACTCCGAAGTCTCATAGGTTCACAGGTACGCCACCTTTTGGAAGGTGATCAGATCATGGGCACTGTACTTAACAGAAGATTAACCCACTGCTACTGGGAGGTGAGGCCTGGTCAGAAGAGGCAGGTTACTCGGGAAGGGTCTGTCTCCTCCTCAGCTCCTCCCTCCTCTCTCTGCTTCCTGGCCACCATGGTATGAGCAAATTCCCTCTGCCTGACACTTCCACCACCCAACTGGCTATGGAGCCAGCTGACTATGGACTGATACTTCTGAAACTGTGAGCCAAAATAAACCTCTCCTCCTTTAATTCGTGGGTGTCAGATATTGTGTCCAGCAATGGGAATGTGACCAACACAGCCTCTAAGATGACTCCTTCTGCCACTAGTACCCTGCCCTTCTTTAGTATGGACCAGAGGTACTGACTCACTTCTAATGACTAGAATCCAGCAGAAGTGACTGTGTATCACTACAACATTGGTTTTATAAGATTGTGGGTTCCAACCCAAGAATATAATGTATACGAATGACCAGCATGTGAAAAGCTGCTCAGCACCACTGCTCACTGCAGAAATACAAATAAAAAATACACTATTCACGCCTATTAGCATGACCACCAAGGGAAAAAAAATAGCAAATGTTGGCAAGGATGTGAAGAAATTGGAATGCTTGTGCACTGTTGGCAGGAATGTCAACTGGCATAGCCACTATTGAAAATTGCATGGAGGTTCCTCAGAAAGCTAAACATAGACTTATCATATCCAGAAATTACACTTAAAGGGATATAACCCAAAAAATTGAAAGCAGGAATTAGAATAGTTATTTGTACATTCATTTTCATAGTAACATTTACTCAGAATAACCAAAGATGGAAGCAACCCAGTATCCACTATGGATGCATAAAGAAAACATGCCAGTTGCAAATAATAAAATATTATTTAGTTTTAAAAAGGCAGGAAGCTGGGTGCGGTGGCACACACATGTAGTCCCAGCTGCTCAGGAGGCAAAGATAGGAGAATTACTTGAGCATGGTAGCTCAAGGCCAGCATGAAGAACCCTGTGAGACCCGGTCTTAATAAAAGACAGAAATTTAAACATATGCTACAACATGGATGAAACCTGAAGACATTAGGTTCAATGAAGTCAGCGCAGCACAGGAAGACAAACCATGGTTCCACTCTTACGAGGTATCAAAAACAGTCAAACATTTAGAAGCAGAAAAGACAATGGTGGTTGTTGGAGGAACGAGGAGAGGGGGAAGGAAACAAAACGCAGTTATTCAGTGGGTGTAGTTTCAGCTTCACAAGTGAAAGGCTCTGGAGAGCTCTCATACAGCAATGTATATGTATTCACTGCTGAATTGTATACTTAAAAGTGGTCACGGCTGGGTATGGTGGTGCATGCCTATAATCCCAGCACTTGGAAGGCTGAGGCAGGAGAATTGCTGCAAGTTCAAAGCCAGCCTGGGATACATACTGAGTTCAGGACCAACCTGAACTACATAATGAGACCCTGTCTCAAAAAACCAAAAATAAACCCCAACGACAACAACAAAAACTGGTCACAGTGGTATAGGAAAAGGGCATGTCTTCTATCTCAAGCTCTCTAACTTTTATCTGGGGCTATCTCTCCTTTTGTGTTGGTGACTCACATTCTTTGTTGCCTCCTGGCTCTACACCTCTTGGAGATCTCCAGGGGCCGCCTTGGGGGCCCTCAGGCAGCCATGGAGAGACTTACATGGTGAGGAGTAAGCCTTGTAAGCACCACACGGGAACACTTAGATGTGTATATCTAAGGCCATCCAGCATGGCCATAAACTGGGCAGTGGGGCTTTCACCCCAAGTTGGGCCTTCAGTGAAACTGCAGCCCTGGCAAAGAGCTTGATTATGACTTTATAAGATATCTTGGTGCACAAGCACTCAGCTAAGCTGTACTGTATTTCCAACACATGGAGGTTGTAGAATGATGAATACGTATTGTGTGAAGCCACTAAAATTTGTTATGTAACAACAGATAACTAATACACCATCAAATGCATTTTGCTCAGCCAGAGTGCAATGCAGACCCTATAAGAGCTCTAGGTGAAACCCTGCTTTTCAGGATGTACAGTGATACCTCGGTTGTTGAATTGCTCTAAGCTCGAACTTTCCTCTACTTGAACAGAAAAGTTTGAAAAAAAACTCTGCTCAGGGTTTGTAACTTTGTTCCACAGTCAAACCAAAAATCCAATTTGAAAAAACCTATAAGGGCTACAGATGAGTCACGTGGTACATCTCATCAAAGACACAAAGGGTTGATTGCTTCAGTCTACAAGCTGCTCTCACTCAGACAACATACAGTGCTTGTGTTAGGGCATAACAATATTCGTGATTGTGCTTTTTTTGTGCTTTATTCAGTAAAAAATTACCATGGCTCCAAAGAAAGTGATACCAGCAGTAAACCTAACAGAAAAACTGAGAACCGTGATAGTTAAAGAAATCATTGCAAAATTTGTTGAAGTCCTTGAAAAATGAATTTATAAACATAATTTTTGGGCCTCAGAACCAATTATTTGGTTTTCTATTTTTTCTTATGGGAAAAATATGTTCAGTTCTCAAAATTTTCGGTGTTCAAAAATGAATTTGGAATGAGTTGAGTTTGACAGCCATGGCATCACTGTAAATGTGGATTATATTATGATAGACCCTTCAAAATGTCTGCATCCTAGCTGGGCGTGGTGGTGCACACCTTTAATCCCAGCACTCGGGAGGCTGAGGTAGGAGGAGCGTTGTGAGTTCAAGGCCGGCTTGGGCTACAACGGGAGCGCAAGGCCAGCCTGAGCTACACAGTATGACCCTGCCTCAAAAAACCAGGGCTGGGAGTTTGGCTCAGTGACTTAAGCACCTGTCTGACAGGCGCAAGGTTGTGAGTTCAATCCCCAGTGCCACAAAAAAGAAAAAAAAAAAGTCTGCATCCTGTGACTTGGAACCTTTGAATATGCTACATCACAGGCAAAAAGACTGCAGATGCTGGGCGTGGTGGTGCACACCTGTAATCCCAGCACTTGGGAGGCTGAGGCAATGTGATCACTGTGAGTTTGAGGCCACCTGGGCTACAAATTGAGTTTAAAGCCAGCCTGAACTGCATAGCAAAACCCTGTCTAAAAAAAGACCAAATAAATAAATAAAAACAACTGCAGATGTAACTAAGGTTACAGACTTTTAAAACAGATTATCCTTGGTGGGCATAGTGATACATGCCTATAATTCCAGCACTTAGGAGGTTGAGGAAGGAGGATTACAGGAAGTTCAGGGCCAGGCTGAAATACATTGTGAAACTCTGTCTCAAACTCCTCCAAGTAAATAAATAAATAAATACATAATCAGATCCCTTGAGCTCTCAAGGACAGAACTCTGCCTGGTGGTTGGGCAGCAGGGAAAGGTACAGAGATTCATAGGGTAAGAGGACCCTGCCCACGATTGGAGCAGCAATGTGGAGGTCATGTGAATGAACATGGGTGATGCTAGCAGCCAAGAGCATTGTTTATTTTCAGTGGGTTCCACATGCCTGTCATCAAGGAAATGGGGACCAGGAATCCAGGAATGCAGGGAACTTAGTTTTGCCCTCACCCTGAAAGAGCTTGGGAGCAATTCATCTCCAGGGTCTCCAGCACAAAACACAGCTCTGCCGACACCTCGACTTGTGAAACTCAAAGCAGAAAAAACAGTGAAGCCAGTTGGGACTTTGGGGCCTGCAGAGGTGTGCGATGCATAAAACTAGTGTTATTTTTCAGTCGCTGTTAGGCATAATTTGCTATGGCAGCAATAGAAAAATAATATAAATATATATGTATATGATATTTGTTGGTTTTCAGTATTTTCCAACCAAGTATCATTGTTATTCCGATGTTGCACAGTGCTATTTATCATTTTCCACTTATCCTGCTGAAGCAATCATTCACAGCCGCTGAGTCTCTCCGGCTTGCAGGCTTGAGTGTTCTACGCACTGTTTTCCAGGTTTTCAGGGAAAGACACTCCTTCTGTGGGAGCCTGGCATCTGGCTGGGGAAAGACTGAGTGCCTGTTGGTTGCTTCCAAGGCACTAATCAATACTTACCATTAGGAAAACAACTCCATGTGTCACTAAACTTTGACCTCTGTGCCCCAGAGCAGTCCCAAGATGCCAATTGATGTACAGACAATCTACATATCTCATGAATGTGGTCCCCCTACCAGAGACTTTCCTGAATTAAATTTTAGAACCTTTGGTCCTGACAAAAATATTTTGTGAATGTACCAGCAAGTCCAGGATATATAGAAAGGGTGTTTGGGTTAAAGTAATTATGTTTATGCTTTAAAAAAAAATCTTTTAGAGTTTGGTGCAGTGTATGTAATCCTAACACTCTGGGAAGCTGAGCCAAGGAGGATCATAAATTCAAGCAATTTAGTGACTTAGTGAGACCCTGTCTCAAAATTTAAAAAGAAAGAAAAAAAAATTCTTATCCTTTTTTCTTTTTTTTAGAGGGCTGAGAATGTAGGTCATTGTGAAGGCCTTGGGTTCAATCTCAGATTGCAGCTCCCCTTCCATCGTTAGATGGATTCTGCATTCAGAATATTGCCTGGGCAGTGCTAGCATAAAGTACCCCTTAAGCCAGCCATGAAAATAAGCCCATGCCCATGGGTCTAAGACCCAAAAGCAAGTAGGTTGGCCCCCTAGAAATCATGATGCCTAAAACATTTGAATTGCACTTCTCTTTTTTCTGAAACTTTTGGAATTTGATTTCTTCCAAAGCATGTATTTGTCAGGAACCTTTTCTTAATGACACATCAACATGCACCATTGCTATATTCCCAGTATAAGGTGATTCTCCTGTTTTTCTGCATCAGTTCAAAAGGGATCAATTGCTAAGCAGATGTTTGAATTAAAACCAAATGGCTAATTTAATCAAGCTTTCAAGAGGCAGTTATTTTGATTAAGGGATCATATCTGAATGGCCTTTGGCAACTTCTTATAGCTAATCAGAGTGGCCCACATACTCATGTGGAATTAGGGGTCACTGATGGCTCAAAGAAGAAAGGGTTTAGCAGAATAGAAGATGAAGGAAGGGTAACTGAACCTCAGAAGAAAAGTCATTGCGAACTAAGGAGAGTTTTCCCTCCATCTCTTTCCAGAACTACTTGGCCTCTCCTCGTTGCTTTCCTATAGATTCTCTGCTTACTAATAACTGGCATATCCAAAGCTGTGAACTCCATCAGCCTCAAGTCTGTATCACTTCCAGGTCTATGGAACTGACTCCACAAATGAACTGAATCCTGATTCTGAGTTTGAACTCACTCAAGTTAAAATTCATAGCACTGAGTTCATAGCAGAGAATGGTATGGCTGCATGTCTCACTCTGGTCCAGTCAGCTGGACTAGGATAAGTCAGGGGGTCACATGATATGATAGGTTGGTTCCTCCAGTGGGTGAGTGGGGTAGGAACAAAAGGACAGAAACCTCCAGAATATTTTCCAAACTGATTCTAGCAGGTGCCTCTTTGCAGCTTCTTTTCTAACAATGTACAAACTCTTCAAGGGTAGAAAACATTTTTTTAATCCTTATCTTCATTATCATACTCAGCTCAGTGCTGAATACAAAGAATATGCTCAGTTAAAAAATATATATATATATAAAGTTGGGCATGCCTACTTCCAATCTTACATGTTCAAGAGTGTTGACTATAACCCATTTGGGTGTAGAGGCAAAAAGGGGCTGAGAGAGACTGAATTCTCACAGTGTTGTTTGAGTTTTAATAACCACTATCATTTATTGTCCATTTACCATGGGGGCAAGCATTGCATAAAACGTTTTATACACTGTTATCCCATGTATCCACAATAATCCTGTGAGGAAAATGGAGCTCAGAGAAGTGAAGCAACTTACCCAAGGACACAGAGCTCCAAAGTGCTTGAACCAGTTCCAATCCTAAACCATAACCTGACTCTTAAATTCTCTACCGTCCTTTCTCCTGTGCTGTAAGGTGTTGTGACTGAGGCCGAGAGATGAGGCTAAGAGAAGAAGCATTACCTGGGTCAATGCTAATTTTGTGGAACTAAACAAAACTGTTCCATGCTACCAGTTTCTGAAAGCTTTTGCACATGGCCTTGGGCCTTTCATGGTTCTGAGGTTTTCCTACAACTCCTCTTAATTGAATCTTTCCAGGCTGAGCTGCAGGATTTAAGCAGTTCAGCAACAAAAGAGTCTTCTAAGAATGCCCTCCTTCCCTTTTAGCTGGGTGAGGATGTGTCCCCAACTTTCTGCTCTCACCATTGGAAAATATGCCGGGAACTTGGAATCGATGCAGAGGCACGGATACCATGTTTTTTGTGCCTTCACAATGGAGCAGCCTAGCCTCTTCTCACCAAGCCATGTGCTTGGCACAGGACTGGGCTGCCCAGAGGAAGAAGTGCCTTGTCCACTCACATACTGCTCCCTTCTGGTGCCTTGTGGGCTAGTGGACATAGCATGGCTTCAGATTCACCCTGCTTTTGTGCTAATCACAGAGTGGTTCATATCTGGAAGATGTCTCTAATTTCTGTTTTGTCCAGAAGAGTTCAAATTCTCTAAAGTCATTCTAAAGGGAGACAGGGATTGTCCCTTGATCCTAGAAATGAGTTTCTTAGTGTTGGTGGAAGAGTTTTCTCCTTGTCGCCTCCCTGCTAATCTTTCCCCAACCATCCACACACCCACCCCAGTCGTATGCATGGAAGCAATCTCTTGAGTAAGAGTGAAGTCTGGAGGACAACCTGAGGAAGGCCACCATTGCCCTGAGAAAGTCTGGGTTGCCTTAGAGCTCATCCTTTCTTTCTTTTCTTTTTTCTAGACAGGATCTTACTATGTAGTTAGTTCAGGCTGGCCCTGAACCCTCTGTGTAGCCTGGGGCGACCTCGAACTTGTAGTGATCCTCCTATCTCAGTGATCCTCCATGCCCAGGTTTAGAGTGCCTACTTTCTCAGCAAACTAAGACATCTATCTATGCCCAGTGCACAGAGCTCTATAGACATAGCTAAGAGTTTCCCACTATGCATGACCTCTTTACTTTTGTTTCGAGGTACTACTAAATGCCTTTCCAATATGCTGCCATGATTTAATCATATATGCATGAAATATACTTGGAATGTACACTTTGAAATGTGTTTAGAATCTACTTAAGATTTAAAATAGACAGAAAGATTGTGAGTTTCCAAGTCTTCTTTCTCCTGCCCTTACCTCCAACTATGGAGTGAAATTTCGGGTGTTCACTGGCTACCTAGAGATACTTACATGTGACAGGACCTCCTACAGAGTAAAGTGTAGTGGTTAAAAATTATAGGTCTGGAGGGATAGAGCAGGATGAGTTCAGGTCTCCTCTCTGTCACTCACTGGCTATGTCACCTTAAACAAATTGCTTAAACACTCTCATTTTCCTCAACTATGAAACAGATAATAAATTTCTTCCTTATAACATTTTTGTGAGGCTCAGTGAGCTGATGCATACAGAATGTTGCAGGGAGCCAAGACCATAGCACCCTATCACAAGATAGGAAATAAATTCCTGTTGAGAATGGACTGAACAACTGAGACAACTTTTGGTATCTTTTGTTGGAGATGCTTTTCTTTCCTTGATGTGAATTTCCCTCAGATTTGTTCATTGTCCCCCAAATATTATCCATGTGGCTTTTCCAACTGGGGAACTTGTGGATACCATGGTGTGCACACATCCTGTTAACACGTGTTAACCATATCTGTCTCTCCAGGTCCCGGGGGCATGGTGCACCCCCAGTGAACCTCTTACCAAAGCTGGAGGAGTGGGTTGAACAATGGATTTGCTTTAGTTACAAATTTGTATAGAAAAAATGAAATGCTGAAAACTCACGACATTGGTAGAAAATGCTCATGACAGCAAACCTTTCATTTTTACATACAACTGCCTCTACTTCCAACGTGCGATAAAAAGTCCTGGGGATCTTTTTCTCTAAGTAGGTAGGAGGATGTAGTCAGAATGTGCACTGTATTAGGCTGAAACAGGCTGGAGCTGGTGCTGCTACCAATAGCTAAGTGACTTTGGGCAAGTTATTAAAGCCCCTCAGACACTTCAGTGTTTTCCTCATCAAATAGAAATCTTTTTTTTTTTTTTTTTTTTTGTTACCAGGGATCGAACTCATGACCTTGCACTTCAAATGGAAATCTCAACAGCATCTGTCTCACTTGTGTAAGAAGGGCTCATTGCAATAATGAAGGTAATGTGTCTGGCACATAGTTAGCACATGCTAGGTGTATTTTGTCACCAGTGCTGCCATGGTAATTACTATCTACCACTTGATGTTCCTGAGTGGAGGATATAAGACTTGTGAAGAATTGGCCAGCTGTTAAAGTGAGGCTTCAACTGGAGATACAACGTTTCTGCTCTATATCAACTAACGAAGCCAAACTCCCTAGGGCCTTATCTCTTTCCGCAAGGGGTGGGTTCTTGTGACAGACACTGTTGGTGGCCATCTCAACTGCCAGTCCTCCTTCTTCCTTGTAAACAGAAGTCCAGTTTTGTTTAGGTAGGAAGCATGCTCGATGCAAGTCATTTATGATAGTCCTGTTTGCCTTTACCTTTGTTGGTCTACGGGAGGGCATATGAATGTGTTCTGGCCAGTGAGACATGAGGGAAGGTGTTGTGGTAAAAAGAAATGAGCATGAGGTAAATTGAGCTTCATTTTGATATCTTCCTCCCCGTCTTCTGCTTTAGGTGCTAACATGTGAGGATGTGATGCTTGGAGCTATAGCTGCTATTGTGTGACCATGAGGATATAAGGATAAACACAAAAGTCAACATGTTTAAGATGCATTAACACAGAGTGCAGATTCTTAATAATATTGCTAAACTGCCAAATAATCTCTGAAGCTCCAGAATTTCTTTTTAGTATACCATAACTCTTCTTGTGCTTTGAGCTATTGTTAATCTGCTTTTCTGCTACTTAATTGATATACTCCTTTTCTGTTTGCCAAGCCTAGAAAAAGATTGCTGTTTGTTTGAATTCTGACTAGTTATAAAGACATTCCTTTCCCATTTTCTTCCTCCACATGTGGGTAATCAAGTATCTTTAAATAACTTCCACCCACACCATTGTAGTGAAACTGCTCTTGAAAAGGTCACCAGTGGCCACTTGAGTGATGTGTCCACCAGCCTCATCTGACTTCACATGCTGTTTGACCTCTTCTCCACAGGACAGCTTGACCATGTTCTTCTTAAAGCAAAGTCTTCCTTTGGTGGACAATACCACTTTCTTTCTAACTTGCTGGTCCCTATTTCTGCTCCCTAACTGTGTATGAACCCCAACCCTCTGCCCTCACCTTCTGGTCTCTTGCTGGATGCTTACCCTGGATGTGGCCTTTGTGTCTAAGATTTCCATACCCTCTGTAGGCACTCGTGTTCCCCCATCTGTATTTCCAAGGAAGATTATACTTCAGCACTAGGTCAGCATTCAGATGGAGCATGGATCATCATACTTCCTAAGCCAAACTGTGCTCCCCTAAAAATTACTTTTCTGTGCCACCTTTTTCCCCTCCTAACTAGCCCACATCTAGAAACTGCACACTGAGCAGTTCCTTCTCCCTCAATGTCCAAATCGTCACCAAATACAAAAGTTCTCTATTCCTAGGAATCTGTTGCAGCTTCCCCATGTTCCCAGTCACTGCTTCCATCAGTCATTTCTAGAGGGCAAAAGTCTTTCATCTGCCTCTAGTCTCACACTCACGGAGTCATCTGCATTGCTGTCAGAATGGATTTGCTAAAAACAAATGGAACCACATCACTTGTCTTTCGAAAGTCCACGAGGGGGTCGAGGGGCATGAAAACTATTTTAACCTTCAAATAAAGTTCACACTTCATAACACAACACAGAAGACACTCTAGTGCCTCCAAACACAGGTGGTTTTGTGTTTCATCTCCTCCTACCTCCGCATCACTGGCCATCCCTGCACCCTGGGCTCCAGCTCCTGTGAGCTCCTCTTTCCTCCCAGGAATTCTTCTGATTAAACGCAAAGCATTTCCAGTTCTCAAGTCAAATTATGCTTCTTCCCAAAAGCACTTCCTGGCCCCAGCACTAGAACTGAGTTTCTTAATTGGACAGTAGTGGCCCCATTCATATTTCTGGGTCAGATCTTTTTTCAGAGCCACAATCTAGTTGTAAGGCGGCAGACTCATATCTTGCACATCCTTAGCTACATGCCTGGACTCTACCTACCAGATGCCAGCAGCACTTGCCTCCCTCAGGTATGACAACAAAAATGTCTCCACTGCCAAATGCTCTCTGAGAGCTGAAATGCCCCTGGCTGGGAAGCATCAAACTAGATCAAGTCCTCTCAACACCCACCCCCAGCTTTCTGGACTTCTTTCAGCATCACACGTGTGGCCTGTTTGAGATGCCACTAATTAGACTGTCTCTTCTACCTTGACAGCTGGTTGTCTCCACAAAGGCATCTCTCGGGCTGGCACAGAGTAGGCCCATGATCATAACAGACTAGGCTCTATGATGGCAATATCCTTGTCTGTCATCTGTGCTGTATTCCTAGTACCCAGTTCAGTGCTGGGGTAATAGTGCTCAATAAACATGAGTTGAATAAAGGAATGACTGAGTGTTCCTATTCAAACACTTCTTTCCCTGAAACTGGTTGAGGTTTTGAGTCTTCTCTTTAACCCATAATATTTTGCACATAACCCTGTCTCCAGCACCCATTATTTTGGATATCAATGATAATCAAGACAATAAATTAATAATTAATATATAGTTAAATCATGATCTCTCTATCTGACGGCCTCTTGCTGGATATGAGAAAACCATGTTGGGGATGACCATGTGCAATGTATGTACCATTGTTACCCCCGATTGACGTACTTTAAAATTTTGTTGTAGTTTCTCTGCTTCTTCTTGTTCTTCTTCCTCCTATTCTTCTTCTTCTTGTTGTTCTTCTTGTTGTTGTTGTTCTTCTTCTCTTTCTTTTTATCTATGAATAAAATGGATTTGAAAAAAATAAATGATATAGAATGAAAAAAAAAAAAAAAAGAAAAACCATGTTCAACCCTATGCCCAGGAATCTCATGGTCTGAGCTGTCCTTATCCTCCCTCACCTGATCTGCCCCAGCAAGTGGCTGCTGTGAGCCACACAGACCCAGAGAGAATGAGCAACTCAGAGCTGCTGAGAGTTCAGATCCTGCTTCCAGTGCGATGTGCTATTTTACCTTCCTTTTCTCTTCCCTTCCCCCTTCCCAGGCACAGGGTCCTGACAGGTGTTAATGACAAGGTGCTCACTCACAAGCCTCTCCTGGTGAGAGACAATCACCTCTGCAGTGTGCCCATCACCCAATGACCTGAGACGCAAGAGGTTGCTGTGGAGCTAGGGTAGTGTTAAAGTCAACACCTTGTAATGCCAGCTGGAGCTGGGCATTACAAAGCTGCAGATCTGTATTCCCAGCTACTCAGAAGGCTGAGGCAGCAGGATTGCAAGTTTGAGGACAGCCTGAGCAACCTAGTGACAATGATGTCTAGAAAATAAAATAAAATTTAATAACGACTGGAAAGGTAGCTTAGTGTTCCCTAGGTTCAATCCCTAGTACAGGAAAAACTAAAACAAAACCAGACATAGTAGCACACACAGAAAATCTTCCCATGCTAGGAGGCTGAGGCTGGAGGATTGCGAGTTTAAGCCCATTCAGGGCAACTCAGCCACTCAGCAAGGGCCTGTCTCAAAATAAAAGGAGCTGGAGATACGGTTCAGTGCAGAAGCCCTTAGTTCAATCTCCAGTGCCATTAATTTAAAAAACAAAACAAAACAGAAAAAGAGAGACAAGAAGAAGGAGGAGAAGGAGAAGGAGGAGAAGAGGGGGAGGGGAAGACAGAGGGAGGGGGAGGGGAGTAGAGGAAGAGAAGAAAGAAAACAAAAGCAGTCATTGAAAAGGAAATCTGTCTGCTTAGGAGAAGAGTCAGGCCTCAGAGAAGAGTTGGGTAGGGTTTTGTTTTTTTTGTTTTTGCATAGTAGGTGATTAACATGCTTCTTTTAGTCACAAAGGCCTAGGGGAGAAGATGATGAAGTTAATATTTATATTTGGCATCCAACCTTCTGCCTCTGCATAACAGCTAGGGACTTGATGTTAGTTTGAGGTCAGCTCCGTTTAAATAGCCAGGCCAGGTGCAGACATGTACTCTGGACCTTTGAACTTTGTGTTGCAATCCAGATGTTCCGCCAAGGTGATGAACTTGGGTCACTGACAGCAAGAAGAGTGTGTGCTGAGGCCTTCTAACATCTTCCACAGGGAGCCCTGGACAAAAGACCTGGCCCCAAGCCTACACTCCTCGTGCCTCACCAAAGTGGAGAAACAGTAGCAGCTGCAGCGGTTGCTGGGGATGAGGGATCATCTGCTGGGGAGCTAGAGTCAAGAGGGGGAAGTGGGTAGCGGAAGAAGGTCGTGAAATTGACTGTGCTTAGCTACTGCCCACATATGGATTACTGGGTGACATCTTGCAATGGGAAAAGTACTGTATTAGGGTTTTAATGACAGCTTTGACAAACACAGTCCATATGACCAGATCGATCTCAAAAGCCATTGCTATCATTTGTTAAAGGAGGATTTGCCAAATTGCACAGTTCTTCTGGAGTGTTCCTGGTCCTCATGTTTTGCCTCTAACATGCATGCAGGATGAGGAGTTCAAACCTTTGAGTTAAATGCTAGGCACATATGTTGTTTGGGTTTTGTTTTATTTGTTTTTTATTTTTGCAAAATATGTTATTTGGAAAAGAACCGCATAGCAATAAAATGGGAAACAAAAAAGCTCCAAAATGATGTGATGTATTTCTAATGAAAGTAAACAATTATTTTACCTTCAATTTATCTATAAAAGACTAAAGAATGATGAAAAGGAGCTATTTCATTTACAGACTGCAGGATCTTACTGCTTACTGCTTTCCAAGTGCATAATTTTGAGGCATGACTTAAAGGGGAATTTTCCAAATGAAGCAGCTCCTGGTGAAAAGACTACTGGCAAGGTGCGGTTCTGGTCCTGCTGCTGCCTCTACTTTCTTGCTCCCAGCTCCAGCACACCCCTTCAAACGTGCTGGTCAAGGTACTAGTGACCTTGTAATTGCTAAATCCATACGGCATTTTGCAGTCACCTCCGCCCTGACCCCTTGCCCACAGACGATGTGATTGTTCCCTCTTCCTTCTTGAAATCCTCTTTCTCCTTAGCTTCAAGGACACTGCCTTGCCCTGGGCATCTCCAGCTTCTTCATCAATCCCAATGAGGTTCTCTAAGACTGCACATTTTTTTTCCCACAGCTACTGTGAAGCAGCTATTGTGGATTAGGTTGTGTATAAGCATTTTCTTATTGATTTTTTTTTTCCAGTACTGGGGATTGAACTCAGGGCCTTTGCACTGAGCTACATTCCCAGGCACCCCCTCTTCTGTTTAATTTTTTTTTTTTAATTTTAAAAGAGTCTTGCTAAGTCATTA
This sequence comes from Dasyprocta punctata, assembly GCA_004363535.1. Classification (NCBI taxonomy): domain Eukaryota; kingdom Metazoa; phylum Chordata; class Mammalia; order Rodentia; family Dasyproctidae; genus Dasyprocta; species Dasyprocta punctata. The sequence goes on along the minus strand of RJWM01000212.1, from coordinate 139,052 downwards.
ATTTGCCTAGGCTGGGTTCATCTTTGCAATCCTGCTGCCTCAGCCTCCTAGAGTGCTGGGATTACAGGCATGCACTACCACACCTGGCTTGTCCACTCTTCATCTATGTGAGAGGGCAAGATTACTGGTTTCATTTGACAGATAAAGGGACCAAGGCTCTGAAGTAATTAAGAAATCCCCACCCAAGGTCACAAAACTAATACATAGCAGGACTGGTCCAGCCCAGGTAAATTTGAAATGAGAGTCAAGTTCTTAGCTATGAAACTATAATTTCTCTTTCTCAGGCATCCCCACCCTAAAATAGAAGTGCTCTCCAGACTCCTGTGTTTGGCAACTTTTTCTTTTCTCTGTTCCTGTTCCTGCAGGGGCCTTTTCCTCGATTAACTCCTTTACGCTCACTTCAACCCAAACCTGTCCCCTGACTCTGGTTTCCAGGACCTTTCCATTTGCATGGGCTGGGGTGGCTTTATGGAGGCGAAATGGTGGACTCCCAACTATCATTACCTCCTTGATGATTGGCCAACCCAGTGGTTGTTTAAGGAGTGGGTGTGTGACCCAATTCCTCTAGTGAAGGGGAAGATGTCAGAGGAGATAGAGTTTAAGCTTTTCTCCCTCTTACGAAGATGCATGGAAACAGTCCCTTTCCATTCAGAAATTGTGCCTTGTGGTACTGGGGTGGTGATGATGAGGACAGATTAGGCTGATACCAAACTGAGAAGGACAGACCCTGGGCTCTTCGTGTCCTGCTGATTGTGCCTCACTGGGGACTGGGGATTTCAACTATGCTTAACAATAAATTTCCACATTGTACAGTTCCTTGTTTCATTTTGTGATACCATTGTTGTGTGCAGCCAAAAGCACTCTAAGGGACATAACGAGAAACATTGCTTTTTGGTGGTGCTGAGAACGGAACCCAGCACGTGCTAAGGAAGAACTGTGCCACTGAGCCAACCCCGGCTCCCTCATCACGGTTATCACACCCACAACTCAGCTTATTGTTTCTTCTCCTAAAGCGTCTCTGTCCTTTGATCCTGTCTCGGTTGATACCCCATGACCCAGTCAGTCAGTCAGTCACACAAGTCAGGAACCTCAGCTTTATCCTCGACTCTTTCCTCTCCTTCAACCCCAGAATCCAAGTGTGAATGAAATCCAGGAAATCTTATTGTTGAAAATCTCTCATTCATTTTCCCCAATAACCCTCTCGCTATCCTTTTCAGTTTTTTCTTTCTTTCTTTTTTTTTTTTTTTGCGAACTCACAGGCTTGCGCCTGCCAGACAAGCGCTTAAGTTGCTGAGCCAAACTCCCGGCCCTGGTTTTTTGAGGCAGGGTCGCACTATGTAGCTCAGGCAGGCCTTGCGCTCACGTTGTAGCCCAAGCTGGCCTTGAACTCACAACGTTCCACCTACCTCAGCCTCCCGAGTGCTGGGATTAAAGGCATGCGCCACCACGCCCGGCTTCAGTTTTTTCTTTATATTTCTTTCTTTTCTTTTTTTTTTTTTTTAACTGATCTTCTATCCCCTTTCTCATTCTTACCCCAAGTCTATATCATTTACATTGTTCTCAAAGACATTTTTAAAAATTCAGGGGAAATCCTGCACCTTCCCTATCATTGGTAAATGACTTACCATCATCTTCAAGATGAAACCCAACCAATCTGCAAGACTCGTAGAGTGCTTCAAAGCAGCTGGGCTCCCGTGCCCTCATCCCCACCAGCTTGCTTGTTCTGCAAGTCTGGCACTGGTTGCCTGGCAGGCTGCCACTGCCCCTCTGTGTCGCTGCACGTGCTGCTTCCTGACCTGGGATGCCCTTTCTGATTTGCCTCCTGGGTGATCCTGACTGGTGCCGATGTTCTCAGGCACCTGGGTTTGCTTCTTCAGCAACACAGCAGTTACCAACTTCAGTTGTCCCAGAAGTATCTTTCCTGATTGTCATGTCTCTCTTTTTGATTTTCATTTTGAATGAGGACCCTAATTTAATGTTAGTTTTCTTTGTGTGGGGGGGTTGTCTTCCTGGCCTCAGGAGATCTGTTCATCACATGTTGCTGTCGGGACACCCCTGGCTTTCTTCTTGGCCCCTGTGAGTCTCAGGGACATCTTGGCAGTGCATGCCCCAGCTGGTGTCCCTGGTATCTGCAGATTCCCAGGCCACCACTCCTGCTCTGGGGTCTTGCAACCTTCCTGGGGCCCTGTTTGGAGCAGGCTCCCCTGCTCCTCAGCCCAGTACTCTACCTTCTGAGCTTTGTCTCCTGCACCCAGCACCTGGGAATCGATTTGTTGCCTGGAAAAAAAACCCCTCTCTCTTTCCATCTTCCCAATGTTTGTGTAACCCCCCTCCCCTCCACTTTCTGCTCCCCTGTGGGAAGTCTGAACGTTTAGAATTTTGAAACTCTAGAGGTAGACACTGACAGGTCTTTTTTGCTTCTATTCTGTCACATTTCCTCTTCTAGACAGAGAACACAGGCCCAACAATCCATTGAAAAAGGAAAAGAATAGGGAGCCACAGATGACCAACTGTGGCTCACCTGAGGGCCACATTGCTCTGCTCACCTGCCTGCTTCCTCCAGGCTGTGAGTTCCCCAAATTGTCCTCTATCTGACTATTGCGGTGTGTGCCTTTGTCACACAGTAAGGACCTTATACATGTCTATCAAAACCAAACTCAGATGAAAGAAGAAAAGAATGGGCTTTGAAGGCAGGAAACCTGAGTGAATCCTGCCACAAGCCTTCCTTGCTGTGTGACTTCACCTCTCTGTTGACAGTGTTAGGTGGGAGCAACATCAGGATGCAGAGAGCACAACAAGGTGAGGTACAGTGCTCCGCAGGCCTCTGTAGCTAGGACTTTCCCCTCTTCTTAGCCTCCCAGATACTGCCTCAGCTTTGCCATTTCTGCTCATTTCTCAGGTGGCCCTCCCTTCATTACATGCTTCTCCTGCCTGCAAACCTGTCGTGTGGGCTCATGGATTTCTGCTTTTCTTTGTCCAACTGGCTCCCCTTCCTTCTTCCAGTTAACAATTTTCAGGATTCTTGAGTTCCAGGGATTTGGTTTGTGAGGACATACAAAGAACCTGACATTCTGGTTCTCCCACACCCTGACTGTGGCACGTGGGACAAGCACCTGAGCCTCAGTTTCTTTGTCTGTGTGGTAGAAATGGTAACTAACTCACTAGCTGCTTCTGAGCCTGACCTCCAGGAGCTAGAGCTAATGAGCCTTCAAATCATGGCCCTGCTACTTTCCAAAGTGTGCCTTCCTTTGCACGGGATGAGGATGTTTACAAAATAAGACCCCTGGCTCCCTGCTGAGTCTCTCAGCTAAACTTCTGACCTTCTCAAATTGACACAATGACCAGGTAACTGCTTGCCTGCTCTACACCCCAGGATGTAGAGCTGCTGCCTTACTTAATTAAGCTTCTAGACTTCTCAAGTTGACACAATGTATAAACCATAAGACACTCCATATATGTGGGCTATTATTACCCCACAGGGAGCTTCTTTTAAGTCCCCACAAACTCATGACACGTGTTTGCTAGGGCTGGTGTTACAAAATATTAATACTACAAACCAGGCAGTTTAAAACACTGCAAAGGATTTCTTCACAGTTCTGGGTCTGGAAGTCCAAAATCAAGGTGCTGCAAGACTGGTTCCCTCCAAGGCCCCCTTGGCAGCTGAAAGGGCTGCCTCCCGCTCTTCCTCACGTGGCTTTCCTCTGTGTGCAGCTCTGACCCTTCTGTGCGCAAACTTCTCCTGAAAGGGCCACCTGGAGGACTGGGCCTGCCCCGCCTGAATTTTGGCCTCACTTTACCTAAATTACTTCTTTAAAAACCCCATCTCCAAAGCCTGTCCATTCTGAGGTGGAAGGGGCTAGGTCTCCTACATACAGAGTTTGAGAAGACACAATGGAGGACACAAATAGACCCCAGCATTAGCTGTTCCTGTGGGTGACTCTCAATCTTTTTTATTTTTTGAGGTTCTGGGGATGGAACCCAAGGCCCCATGCATACTAGGCAAGTTCTCTACCACTGAGCTACCCGTGCTCCCCAGTCCTTCTTATTTTTGAGGTAAGTTCTTATATGTAGCCCAGGCTGGCATCAAGTTTGCTATCCTCTTGCCTCAGCCTCCCAAGTAGTTAGAACTGTAGGTGTTTGCCTCCATACCTGGCTTGATCTTATTCTGATTTTTTTTTCCTTTTCCTTTTTCTTCTTTTTCTGGTTTTTTTGGAGACAGGGTCTCACTATATGGTTCAGGCTGGCCTTGAACTCCCTATGTAGCTCAGGGTGGCCTCGAACTTGCAATGATCCTCATGCCTCAGCCTCCTGAGTACTGGAGTTAAAGACATTCACCACTGTGCCTGACAATCTTATTCTTAATAATGAATACCAAGATATTTAATTTCTAGGCATATCATTAAGGCATAGCAGAAAGAATTGACAACTAGAAAAGTAGGCTTTTGAAGGCTGGGCATAAAATCTGGTCAGTCGCAGGAATTATCTTGGCCAAGTTACGTACCCTGCCAGAGCCAGGTGGCTTCACCCTGATGAGGAGGACCACAGTAATTCACACAGGATAGAGGCTGGTTGTGGGGGCCAGGGCAATAGTGTATGTAACAGCCCTCTGTCTTCTCCATGCCCCTGGGGCTGTTTGTTTTCCTCTGAACGTAACTGACAGAGCCACGTGGAGTCTTTTCTTTCCAGCCTCACAATTCTGTGATAGGTTCTAAGGACAAAGTATGAAAAATAAGCACTGGAGGTGGGCGTGGTGGTACATGCCTATAATCCCAGCACTCAGGAGGCTGAGGCAAGACAATCACTGAGAGTTTGAAACGAGGATCACTGGACTCCATAGTCAGTGCAAGGCCAGTCTGCACTGCATAGCAAAATCCTGTCTCTAAAAGACAAAAAAAAAAAAAAAAAAAAGAAGGCACTAGGAGCCTGGCATATGCCTGTATTCCAAGCAATCTGGGAGGCTGAGGCAAGGGGACTGCAAGTGACTTAGCAAGACCGTGACTCAGAATAAATTTAAAAAGCACTGGAGGTGGAGTTTAGAGGGAAGGGCCCAGGTTCAGTCTCCAGTGCCTCCCACCCCCACCCAAGCTGCTGAGAACTATGGCCCAATAAAGGCAGGAAGCCAGACCATTCCTAGAAAAGGAATGGTGCCCTGATTTCTGATCTGTGAGTCTTATGTGTGGGTCCCCACCGCAGCAGCAGTACTGCAGGGCACCATTCCGTGCCTGTGGTCTGGCGCCCCAGGCTGATGTGCTTTGCCAAACCTGATAGTAAGATGGGCCCACAAACTAGCTTTGCCCACCAGAAAACCCATGCATCTTGGAGACCCTGAAATCCTCAGTCAGAAAGGACTCCCCTCCAAACTGCACCTCCGCCTGCCTTCTCCAGGGGCCCTCCTCAGCAGGCTTGTTCTTTCAGTGCTTTAGAAGTAGCCCAGTGAAGAGGAAGACCAAGGGATGCTGTTGGAACTCAAACTCTGGTTCTGGCTTCAGGGACATCACTGACTCAATTCATCTATCAAATGGGGATGTTGCCAATCAGCCTAGAGTTCTTTTTTCTTGATTCATGGCAAAGTACAGCTCTGCTAGCAGTCCTGAGGTGCCCAGATAATGCTGGATGGCAAGGGCTGACACAGCCAGCTGCTGGACTCTGCTTTCTGGTGCCAGACACTGTAGGTTGACTCTACCAGGTGCTAGTCTCTGCTGGTGACATTCATTGCCACTGGTCTCTAAGGGGTCTTCAATGCCAACAGCCCCTAGTACTTATTGCTCTTTCTCTTGTACTGACCACTATTTCTCTACTACTCAGGATAAGAATCCGAAGTAGATTAATAGGATTTTGGGAGTCCACATTATCCAAGAAATAAATCAGGATCAGGTTCACAGGACCACTAAAATTATTGTTTTTCTTTTTCTTTTTTTGGCACTGGGAATAGAACTCAGGACCTTGCACTTGCCAGGCAGGCACTTGTGCTGCTGAGGTCTCTCCCCAGCCCAACCAAAGCCATTTTAACAGGTCTTATGGGGCAGCACAGTGGGAGGGAGCCCTCCTAGACTAACTAGAGAAGTGGCTGGGGAGTACTGCTTAGAGTGCAATTGTGGCCTTGTGGCTGGTCCAAGTGGTCCTGCCACGGATCCAGTGAGGGCGAGGCTGAAACCAGGCAATCATCTGGAAGGGCAGGTATGGGCCCAGATCCCTTCCCCCCTGATTTTAGCCACTCCAGAGGTAACAGTGGCTTCTGAAGGGGCTAGAGGTGGGGAGGGATACATGGGACACCCATGTTGCAGTGGAGGAGGGGTACAGTGGATAGCCAGGTAGGACACTCAAGCAACTTGTCCCTCTCCACTGGGGGTGAGGTAAGCAAAGGGAGGGGAGAGGAAAAGGGTGCTACAGCGGTGGCCAAGCCACACTTCCCTCCAGCTATTTCAATGTGACAAAGTCTTGCTAAATTGCCAAGGGGCCTCAAATCCTTGCTCTTCTTGCCTCAGCACCCCAAGTAGTAGTTGAGTTGGGCATGGTGGCACATGCTTATAATCCCAGCACTCAAGAGGCTGAGGCAGGAGGATCACTGTGAGTTCAAGGCCAACCTGGGCTACATAGTGAACTCAAGCCCAGTCTGAAATACTTGAGACCCTATTTCAAAACAAAACAAAACCAAGAAGTATTTGGGATTATATGGCTATCCTACCACACCCGGCTTATTCACAGTTTCAAACCAGTAGTAGATGTACAGTGCTCCCTTTTTCACAAATCATTAGTGAGTTCCTAGTATGCATGGAGACTTTTTCTAACTGACCTAGGCACCAAGGATACAGGATTGATCCCAGCACTGAAAACAATAACAACAAAAAGAAATTAAAACCAGGCATTGTGGTGCATGCCTATAATCCCAGCATTTAGGAAGCTAAACCAGGAGGAGCAACACCAATTTGAGGCCAGCCCAGGTTGCATAGTTAGTTCAAATCAGCTTGAACTACATAGTGAGAACTTGTCAAAAAAAAAACAAACAAAAAAGTGTCAGGTGAAAAACAAAATACTACATTATGGAATGCTGAGCCATGATCAATGTGCAAAGAAAACACAATTTACGATGCTCTCTCTGAAGAGAAGACAGAAAGCAGACACCTGAGTGACATGGAGTCAAGCATATATCCAAGGGGAAAAAGGTAGAAAGGCTGTAAGGAGGCATTTGGCATGGCAGAAAACAGCTAGGGGCCGTGAAACTAAAACTTAGTTGGGGAGGAGTTACAGAGATGCTGGAGGTGAATGAAGTTAGTGGACCTTGAATGCAAGATTCTGGATTTTTATCCCAAGTGTGGTGACAAGTCATGAGAGCATTTTGAATAGGGATGCAACTTTGTCATAGACATCTGTAAAAGAATCCTCAGACTACTGCTTGCAAAAGAAAGTTTGAAGAATCATGGCAGTCACAAATGACTAAGCCGTTCCTATGCTCCTTGCAGAGACGCTCACGGGTTACGCCTCCTGCTGCTGAGTGTGGGCACGCAAATCTGACCATGACGTTGTGAGATTCAGGTGGAGTTGTAGCTTCTGTGGCGCATTAGTTTGCAGAGAGGAAGCAATCACAGGGATGTGGGGGCTGTTATGGTAGCGTGACTGACTATATCCTGACAGGTCCTAGGGGCAAGAGGAGGAGGAGGAGGGAGCCCAGCGAGCTTGGACTGGAGTCAGAGCAGTGGAGAAACTAAGAGGTCAGACTCAGGACACGCGCTGAAGGCCAAGTGCAAAGATGAGCGATGAATGACGAGAGGGTGTGAAGGAAAGAGGAGTCAAGGGTAACTCCTAGGATTATGGCCTGGATTCCGCTTGAGAAGGCACGCAATTACTCATGGTGCCAGGCCACAGCAAAACTACGCAAAGCTAGTCGCTATGGTTATCACTTTCAGAGAGTAAGTAAATGGAATGTAGAGACCGGAATTTTTTCAATCCAGAATGATGAGAGAAGTTAGATTTACTAGCAGATAATTGTACACAGTAAAATTTAACCTTTGTAGTGCACAGGTGGGAGTTTTGAGTAATACATAGCACCTTCACAACCAAGATGCATCCTATTTCCATCTCCTCCCAATTCTTGGTGCCCCACCCAATTCTCATTTGCAGTCAAATCCTCTTCCCCCAACCCTTAGCAAACACTGATCTATCCTCCATGTCTATACTTTTGTCTTTTCTATAAAAGGAATCACACAATACATGATCTTTTGAGACTGGCTTCTTTCCCTTAGGATAGTGCATTTGACATTCACAATTGTTACGGAGGCTAGTGGTTTCTTCCTCTTAATTGCTGAGTAGTAGTCCACAGCATGGATGTACCACAACTTGCTAATCAGCAGCAGCTGAAGGGAATTTGGGTTATTTCCACTTCTGGGTCACTGTCAATAAAGCAACTCTAAGTATGTGAGCATAGGTTATTGTGTGAACATATGCCTTCATTTCTCTTGGTAAATCCCTAGGAGTGGGACTGCTGGCTCATATGGTTGAGTGTATGTTTAACTTGATAAGAAACTGCCAAACTGTTTTTCCAGAGGAAATGTACCATATTGCACTCCCACCGGCAGTGTAGGAGGATTGCTCCACATCCACCCCAGCGCTTGGCATTGTCAGGTTTTTTGATTTAAGCTGTTCCCACGTGCAGCAGTATCTCAGTGTGGTAGGAATTTGAATTTTCCCTAATGAATACTGATGTGGAGCATCTTCTCCTGTGCTTATTATTCTCTTCTGGAGAAAAGTCCATTTGTGTTCTTTTGCTCATGTTTTCATCGAGTTGCTTGTCTTCTTACTGCACAGCAAATGTTCTTCACATATTCTGGATACAAGTCCTTTATCTGATACGTTTTGCAAATATTTTCTTCAGCCTTTGACTTGTCTTCTTGTGTCTTTTCAAAGAGAAGTTTTAAATTTTAAACTATCCACTTTTTCTTTAACTTACCTTTTACCTGGTATTGTTTCTAAGAAATCTTTCCTTTCCCATGGTCACAGAGATTCTCTCTCTTTCTCCCCTCCCTTTGTAAGACTAGGTCCTGCTATGTAGTCCAGGCAGGCTTTGAGTTCACCAGGAAGCCCAGGCTGGCCTTAAACTCTAGATCCTCCTGCCTCAGTTTTCTGAGAGCCGGGACTACAGGTATGCATCATCGAAATCAGGATTCTCCCATATTTTCTCCTGGAAGTTTTGTCTCACACTTAGTTTTATGATCTAGTTTAATTTTGGGAAATGGTCTTAGGTCTAACCCAGAACAATTCAGACTTGTGATATTTCCTACTGTGGAAGAGGCAGATCAATAAGACTTTACATTTCTGACAAGTGCATGCACAGGTCACATTGCAACTGATTGCAAAATGTAGTTAAGGTATAACATGGATAGTCAGGGATGCTCCACCTCCCTTGGACTTAGGTTGTTTCTTCAGAAGTTGATCACATATGCAGCCTCAATCTCCAGTGTCCCCAGTGATACCAGCACACATCCTGAGTCCTTACCTGAAACAACTACAGGAAAGGTATCCTCAGGTTCTCCCCAGGACCTAAGATGCTCCAGGTGTTTAGCTGCTCCAAGCAACAATTTCTTCTCTTAAACCACTAATGGGACAGTCTGTGCAAAACAGGACACTAATCCTTAGCAAATAGGATTGAAATTTTAATCTTTTTAGCTCCTGCCCTTTTTGGGTGGCTTTTTCAGTCACCCTGCTCCTCAACTGCTATAGCTCTGAAAGTTTCATTAAAGGCATTGAGATCTTGGTACCCTGAAAACTTTTAAGGACAAACTGTGAGGGGAGTAGGATGGGGAATCAATACAGAACTATAAACTCATGATTTGGTCAACTGAGGGCATTTTAAGAAAGGCAACCAATATATTCTATTGGTATCACTCCATTAAAGGAGAGATACTGACCAGTTAGTTACTCAGGAGGCTGAGGCAGGATGATCAAAAGCCTAGGCAACTTAGTGAGACACTGTCTCAAATAAAAAATAAAAAGAGCCAGAGTATAGCTCAATGGTAGAATGTCCTGGGTTCAATTTCCAGTACCACACAAAGATAAAACCGGGAGAGGGTATTAAAAATTAGCCAATCCTCCAAGAAAAGAAAAAAATGGGTGGGGGGAAATCTCAAATTAAAAATTAGTTCATTCCAAAGATTCACTATTGGTAATATATTTGTACATAGAAAGTATTCCTATATTTGCCCCTTACCTTTCTCATCACTGCAGATTGTTTGAAAACCTCAGCCTGTACCATTTTGGGACCTAGACCATCAAGAATAACCTGGGTGGGGCAGGGGTAAGGCCTGAACTATTCCAGAGAAAGGCTTTCTCATTCTCACTTGTTTTAACATCTTTATTGGATATTTCTAAGGTTTGAAGTCCTAGATTTAGTGGTTTCCTTCAGCTTTTCTTCTTGGGAATAGCAGCTGCAAATTTCAAGGGAGGAAGTCAAGGTGTTAGCTTTTCAGACCCTTCTTTTGGCTTGTAGCAGTGGCTTTCTCTTTTTTCTTGAGCAGGAGAAAGGAAGGATGCCCTCTCTGGCTGCCCCTCTGGCCTAACTCCCAGGCCATTTTAAAGGTCCTTCTGTTAACTCTCCTCCTTAAAGGAGTCTGCCTCTCCCAGTGCCCTGTTCATTAAGGCAGAGCACAGACAATCCTGAGTGGACAAGATTCTTGGTAAACCCATCAAGAGCTTCCACGGATGCATTCATTCAGGATCAAGCCCTCAGTTCTGGCTCAACTCATGCTGCCGTATCGGACCTAGCCAGCACCTGCCTCTCCAGCCTTTCTTCTTTCCCTGACTCCAATCACAGCTGCTTCCCTTCAGTTCCTCCAAAACATCACCATGTTAACACTCTTGCCTTGTCTTTTCCTAGGCAACCTTTGCTTTTCCAAGGAACTCTTCCACCTCACCCAGCCACATCAATGTCTTCTCTTCCTTAGTATTCCCTTACCTTGAATCCTTTATTTATTTTTGTAGCCAGAGTCACAATTGTAATTAATTACTTGTGCAATATCTGGTCCCTTGAGTAGAATGTGAAGTACAAAAGTTCAGGAATTAAGCCTGCCTGGCACATTTGCTCTTCCAGTCTCTGGGGTTCTCTTCAGGCACTATTCTAGGTACCTAACATATAATGCAGAGGGAAAAATACAACAACATCTCTGCCGTTATGGATAGTATGTTCTTCTAGGACAAGAATCTGCTAAACAAGGTAAGTGGACAGTGGACAGTGCCAGGAGAAAAAGAAAAGGAGAAATGGAGAACTTAAGATATTACATTGTGAGCTGGTATATGAAATTCTTAGGCTGGGGGTGACCAGGGCAAACCTCACTGAGAATGTGTCTTGGGAGAAAGGACCAGAAGGAAGGGAGGTAGCTGACCATGCAGATACCTGGGTAAAGGGCATTCTAAGCAGAGGGAGTAGTAAGTGCAAAGGCCCCATGCTCTAAAGGTAGTAACTCTTCTAGGACCAGCAAAGATGCTGGTGGGAGTAAAGTGGAATAAATGAGGGAAAGGAAGACAAAACACAATGTTTTAACCTGTCAAAAGTTCTGGTAGAATCGTTCATATCAGACATTTGTTGGAGAGTGATTCTAACCAGCATCTACACCGAAAGCATCAGTTTCAAATAGATTTAAGAGTAGTCATTCCTTCAAATGAAATATGAAATGGAAGTTCAAGATACGAAGTAGAGGAGCAAGGAGGGACCGTCACCTCTCACATGTCTCCCAAGGCAACTGCTTGGAGGTGGCTTTGTTGACCACCCAGCTCTGGCTAAAATTTGCCAGCCTAGAGTCATCTAGAGCCACCTGGCCTGAAGCATGCACTCCAGGCATCTCCTGGGCTTAAGAAGGGGAAGACTTTCGATAGATATTTACCTTCAATATATGAACGAACCTGGATCTCCACAGTTACACCAGTGAGGATTTCCTAGGAATTAGCTTTTTATTTTGGAACCTCTCTTTCCTTAAAAATATTTTAAAAACTTTTCTCTTTTGGAAAAAAGGTGACACAGGACAAAGATACAAAAAGATATACTAAAAAAAAAAAAAAAGCCAATGTCCTATGAGTAAAAATAAATGATATAACTGCAATAAGGTTCTACACCATTATGTAAAGAACAAAAATGAATCACTGATGTGGGGTACTAATGTGGAAGAATAGTATAAATTTTATGTTGAGCAAAAAGTGCCAGTCAGATACAAGAGTAGATCCCACACCACCCAAGGATATGACCTTTATGAATAGGCAAAACTAATGTCTGCTGACAAAACTTGGAATACTGGTTACCTGGGGTGGTAGTGAGGGGACGGGTCCCAAGGAGGATGAAAATGCCCCAGTATATCTTTATCTAGATTGTGACACAGGGATGTTAGCTATGTGCACCAAACTGCAAAATGATCTGTGTATTTTGTTAATAATAATAAAGTCAGTCTCTTTCCCCCAACCTGTGGCTACCAGCTTTGTCTGGAGATCATTCGTTTGGTGGAATTTTTGTTTCTTTTGATGCCTGTGATCTAATCCAGGGTCCTCACATGCCAGACAATAGCTTTACCACTTAGCTATACTTCAGCACACTGGTGTAATCTTTTTTGCATTTTTTTAATTGGTACTGGGAATTGAACTCACAACCTTGCTCTTGCCAGGCAGGTGCTGTGCCACTGAGCTGTATCCTTGGCCCTATCTTTTTGGATTTTTGAGACAGGGTCTTGCCATGTAGTCCATTTGGATTTTTGAGACAGGGTCTTGCTGTGTAGTCCAGACTGTCCTTAAACTCACAATCCTCCTGCCTTAGCTTCTTCCATGCTGGAAATACAGATGTGCATTACCACACCTGGCTTCCAGGGGCTTTTCTTCCTCTTTCCTCTTTTTGGTACTGGGGATTAAACCTAGGGCCTTCACACTGACTACATGCTAAGCCCTTTAGACAGTTTTGCTGCTGTTGTTTTGTTTTTTGTTTTTGAGACAAAGTGCTGTTCTATAGTGCAGGCTGGTCATAAACTCACTTACATAGCCCAGACTGGCCACAAAGTCATGGGGATCCTTCTGCTTCTGCTTCAGCTTCCAGAGTGCAGGGATCACAGGCTTGCACCACCACTCCACACAACAAATCTCTCTAAATTGCTAAATTTCCTAGGCTGGTTTGAACTTGTGATTTTTCAGCCTCAACTAACCCAGGATGCTGGGATTACCGGCGTGTCACCATACCCAGCTAGGGGGATCCTTAACGCCGCTTTTCTCTCACCAGGGGCAGAGTCCTGGAGCATGCTAGACAGACACAGGAGGCTGCAGATTGTGGCATCAGACCACAGCTCCTGCGCCTGGTCCTCAGCTTCCTCAGGTGCCTCTGCCCCCAGGGTTCCACTCCCTGTCTTCTTCCTCTTCTCCCTCCCTTCTTAGGGAGGCATTTCTGGCAGCCAGGGCCAGGGAAGTTGCTGACCCTTGCTAAACAGCTTTGCTCCTCCTGACTCTCCTGGGTGCTCCTGGCTGGAGAGGACACAGTGTGCTGATCATTGTCACACTGCCTCCTCCTTTACTCTTTCCTTTCTGATGCCTGAATTGGTCCTAAGACTTCCTGTTCCCTAGATTCTCAGACTCAGTGAGTGACCCTGGCCTCCTGACTACTCTTCCCTTGCGTGGGGTGTGCTGATACTTGCATGTTAACTGGGCTGGGCCCTTATCTTCCCCCCACATCCCATCCCCACCCCTTACTTCTAGCACCGGCCTGTGTCCTTGTCCTTACCCCTACGTGGGGCTTCAACGCATTAGAGCTGGGCCTTTTATCTTGGGTCTTCCCTACAGTGCCCCCTCAGTGCCTGAAGGCAGAGGGTCTTGAGTCGTGTTCTAGTTAATTTGGCTAGCGTGGTCTCGGAGCCTCGCGGAAAGTGAGGGGTACTTAACGAATTTCTAAGGTGGGGAAAGCGGTGCACAAGTCAGGCCCAAGCACTTCCCAGATGCTGTGTGCTTTCCATCCATTGTGTCTGAATTTTCAAAACAATCATAGGAGGAGGGTTACTAGCCTCATTTTGGAGCTGCAGGAGCTGCAGCACGAGGTTAGAATGCTGGCATGCGGTCGCCAGGATCTGAATAGCAACTTCTCTAGGGAAACGCCCTATTCACGCTGGCGGCGGGTGGGTGTCCGAGGAAGAGTGGGCGCAAAGCTCAGGGTCCGGCCCGGTAGGCTTTTAATTACGCCACACCTTTTCTGGAGAGTTCCCTCAGGGTGGGGGCTTTGGGCTGGCGTCACGACTGGAAGCAAGGACTTTAGAAGTGGCAGATACGAAGCTCCGCGTGGCAGAGGGCCACAAGTGCGGGGAAACGCGGGCCAAACGAGGCCCTGCCGGCTCTCGGGGAATTACAAGCCTCCGGGCGTCGCAAGCGGTGCGGCTGTGGGAAGCCCCCGCGGCGCGCGCAAACTGCGTGGAACTACTTGCCGGAACGTCTCCGGGCCTGGGTCGGAGCGGCAATCCAGCGGGGCGGTTGCATAGGGCGCCAAGCCCGTTGCCAGCTCGCGGGCGCGCCCACATACGCCCCGCCGAGCTCGCACGCTCCGCTGCGCCGGGCCGCGGGGCCACCGGCAGGCACGCGCGCCCCCCGCGCGTACACACTCCCGGGCACGCACACCGACCGCCCGGCCCACGTCCGTCACACCCCGCCCTCCCCCGCGCCCCGCCCCCGCGGCGCCGGCCGCCGCCTTCCCATTGGCCACCCGGCGCGTGACGCGCGGCGCCCGGCCCCGCCCCTCGTCAGTCACTCGGCGGAGGCGGCGCTGGCGGGGACTAGTCTCGTCCGGAGACTGGCAGCAGCAGCAGCGGCGGCGGCAGCGGCGGCGGCGGCCGGAGCTCAAGCTCGAGCCCCAGCGGCTGAGGGAGGGCGGGCGGGCGCGGGGGAGGGAGGGGGCCGATCCGCGAAGACTCTCGGACGGCGTTTCTCCTCAGAGCGGCGCCGGGTGCGGCTGTGGGGGGGCTGGGGTACAGCCCATCCATGACCATGGGCGACAAGAAGAGCCCGACCAGGTACCTGCTCCGAGCCGAGGGGGCGGAAGGGGCGGGCGGCGGGGGCCGGCGGCGACTAGGCCCCGGAGCCACCCGGGCGGGGGAGGCGCGGCTAAGATGGAGATCCGGGGGAGGGGGGAGGCGGCGGCGGCGGGAGGCGGTGTCGCTCCGGCTCGGGGCCGGCGGCCGTGCGCGCCGCAGCCATGGCGGCGGCTCCTCAGCCGCCCTCCGCCGTCGCCGCCGCCACTCCTCCCAGACAAAGGGAGATTTAACCAGGTGGGGAGGGAGGAGGGCGGGCGCGAGCCTGGGAGGGAGAGGGAAGCAGCCGGCCCCCCCCGCCGCCGGCTCGGGCTGCCCCCGCGCGCCCCCTCCAGATCCGGCCGCGGTCTCGCTCTGCCCCCCCGGCCCCGCGCCCGAGTCTACAAGTCCGCCCGCTTCCTGCGCCCGCCGCGGCCCTTCCCGGGCGCCGCGCCGCCGCCTGGCGTGCGAGGCGAGGCGGCCGGGCCGGGGCGTGCGGGTGCCGGTGGGGGCGCCCGGGTCCCGTCCCCGCGGCCTCTCCTGGGTCCCGGAAAGGGTGGGTGGGTGGTCGCTAGAGCGAAGTTTCCAGCGCTGGATTCCTGCGAAATTACGGCGGCTCACTAGCGCCTGTGTTTTGCTTTTTCTCTCTCTCTCCTTTTTTCCTGCCTGGTCTCTGCCCTCTTTCCTCCTCTTTCTCCCACTCCCCACTTCTCCGAAGGCCAAAAAGACAAGCAAAACCTGCGGCAGACGAAGGCTTTTGGGATTGTAGTGTTTGTACCTTCAGAAACAGTGCCGAAGCCTTTAAATGCAGCATCTGCGACGTGAGGAAAGGCACCTCCACCAGGTACTTAAAGATCTGTATTACCTTTTGTTAAAGGGCTGTTTTTTTTTTTTTTAAGGTGGGGAAGAGAGGTAGTGAGCCATACTTTTCTCCCCTCTTGGCAACTTGTTGATTACGGCTTTCTCTGCATCTGGGGTTGGGTGAGGTGTTTTGTGTTGTGTGTGTTTCGTGTTGGGTGCATGTTGGGTGCAATGCCTCGTGTTCGCTAAATGATTTATGGGGAGGAATTTTCCCAGGTTTTCCTATTTCAGACAGAGTTTGACACTTGCATCCTTTGGCTTACTGGTATTGGATCAGAAGGAGAAGAAGCGGTGCTATTGCTGTGTGTTATAGAACACTAGACCATTTTATTTTTGCTATGTGAAAAATCGTTTTAATTTGTCCAGAGTTATTCCTCTCTTCTCTTGAGAAATTTAATGGTGGAAGTGCAGGAAGGCTGGTTGTGCCTTTCCTGTCTTGAGCTGCAAATGTCTGTTATTTCTTGCATTTGAAAATAAATGTTGGGGATTTAATTAAGTGCATTTGTTGGTAAAAGTGGAAAATCGTAAAATAAAATAAATAGATTATTGTATTGCAGTTTGTGTTTAAGGCTTCATTATAATAAGAAAAAGTTGAAAGAATTTCCATAGTGGAAATGTGGTAAAACTGCATGCGGTGTCAAAACAACTAGTTTAGATCTAACATTTCAATATACTGGGATGAAATGTCAAAACTGATTTTGGGGTGTCCTGATGTTCTTAACTTTCATTCTTAATTTCGGTGGTGTTAAGGGTTTGACATGAAACTTTCTGGTGGCATTTAGTGGACAGGCATTGGGGTGTGGATGAAAATGAGACATAAGTTCTTAGTGGATCCTTTGGAACTAACTTTGAGAGTTGATTGCCAAAATTCTCATCAGGTGCTTGGTTTTGAATTGCTGCTGTTCCAGTATGACTGTTTTGTAGTACTCCACAAATCCAACTAGATGTTGTTTTGAGTGACCCTCTTGTTCAGGTTTCATTGCTTTATTCATACCTGGGGTTAAATAGGGTATCGGACAACCTAGCAACATAGGATTAATTGGCCCCCACTTACTGGTAGACATGTTCTGTGAATTCCACTAACTCTTAAGGAATGAAAGGTTTGAATAAAACAATTCAGTATTTCCCCTAAGTAGTATTTTTTTAAAGAGTAAATTCATGTCAACTTTTTGTATCACCATAGAGTTGAGTTAGTTAAAATGAAAAACCAAAATCGGTAGTTTCATACATTTTGTTTTGCTATCTCAAACAGGGGATTCCATCAGATGGCATGAGAGTTTAGAACTATATCTGTTACTTAAAGCAATAGTGATTGTATATTATTTATGAGTAATGTTTTTTACATGTAGAATCCCTCAGAGGCCAAACCTCTTTATTGTGGTTTTGCTTTGAGTGTTATTGTAGATGATGTTCAAGTAAATGACTGGGAAACTCGTAAGAACTTGAAATCCTTACTGGTGAAGAGAAACTTAAACCAAATTCAAAAGTTTACAACTGATTTATTGCTGGGAATAATTATCTCATAATGAAAATGCACTTCAGTTTTTACATGTATTTAAAAAACTTGACTCATCAACTTTTTGGAAGCATGTGGAGCATTTTGACTTTTTAAAACGTATAAACCTTTAAGAGCCACAGATAGTGACAGTGAAATTCAGTTTTTAAACAAGCATATTGTTAAAGTATTTTACTGTTTTGGTCGACACAGGGTTTTGCTATGTAGTTCAGATGGGCCTTGAACTGCTCGTGATCTTCCTGCCTCAGCCTCTCAAATGCTGGGATCACAGGTGTGTGCCATCACACCCAGCTGTTAAGGAAAAGGAACTCCCATAGTATAATTTAGGTGTTGATATAATTTTTTGATGTCTGCCATTGGGTAGGATTTGAACATAATTTCACAGGTCTGAGAATTAAACTATCATTTCAGGATGCTTTTACCTGGCCTAAATTTATTTTGGTTATTGTCAATACTTTAGTGCCTTAAATCTTTTCAGTAGTAGTCATTCTTCAGAAATGCAAATATTACTTTGGCTTTCTTATATTGTGGATGGACTTCATGTAGGCAAATGACTTTGACAGGTTTTCATCCTTTGCTACCCATTATATTCCCTTGGGTAATTTTTCTGTTTTATTGACTTCCTGCAGTGCTTTGTTTTCTTGGGCTTTTTTCTTGGAACTTTTTTGTACATCAGTTTGTTGTGAAGTAGACATTTTCTGTCTTGTGTTATTCAGACTTGATACTGATGGGAGTAGAAAATTGTTTGTTGCAATACTAGGGATCAAACTTGGCCTTTGTTCACCCTAGGCAAACTGAACTATAACCTAGTCCTGTAGTTGGGTTTTGGATAAGGATTAATAGGCAAAATTATTGATTTTAGAGTAATTTGTTGACTGGCACAGAAGTTGTGTTTCATTGTCTACACTAGTGTTTTGTATTTTGACTGCCTTAGCCAGTTGGCTAGCCTACGATTGTTTCAGGTTTTAATCGATACCATCATCTACCAGACAAGCCAGCAAAAACAGCTTTAAATTAGTGATAGTCCAATAGAACCTAGGACTGTAATAACCCTTTGAAGACAGAGTTGATACTCTTTAATTTGATTAGGGAAATGGCACCAATCATCCAAAGAACATTTATTAAATTCCTGGGAAGTAGAAGATGTTGCTGAAGGCATTGGGGGAGAGGAGGGACACAGTTAACAGGATGTTAAGACTTAAACCCAGATAACTATAATGCAGACTACAAAGACTGCAAGTTTGAAATTCTGGGTTGGATCACCAGCACTGCGAGAGAAAGAAAAAGATAACGAGGGATAATACGAAGTGAGATGACTTTGGAAACCAATTAGAAGGATCTCCTGCCCCCATTTCTTTTGGAAAAAACGAATTTCTACGAAATCATCTGCCTGCTTTGAGTACTAGCGTGTGTGTCAGATAATTTTTAATTCTGTAGGTGTAATTATGAAGGTCTTGGGTTCTTTTTGGAGCATCATAGAGCAGGGAAAAAGGAACTTTGGAAAATCCTGAGGAACACATTAGGAGAAAAAAGAGGGAAACTTATTATGTATTGTCTACTTGAGCCAGGTGTGGTGGTGCACACCTCTGATCAGCACTTGGGACCAAGGCTGAGGCAGGAGGATCGACAGGTGTTAAAGGCTAGCCTGGGTTACCAGTGAGTTCAAAGCTAGTCTGAACAACATAGCAAGACCCTGGCTCTAAAAACTAGACAAAAACAAAAAAATATGGTCTACTTGGAAGTTCTGAGATCAAGAGAGAGATATATTTATACTTTGGATGTATCATCAAGTATGTGTTGGGTGTCTGGTACAGTAGTTTGATGTAGTTCTTCCCATATACTGTCCTCTGTAGCCCTTGTTGGTTATTATTTTTTAAAAAGCTTTGGTAAGATACGGTTTACATATCATATTTAGTATTCACCTGTTGTAAATGTAATTAAGAAAATTTTAAAGTCAGTTTAAAGAGTTGAGCAGTCATCACAATCCATTGCCATCACTTCAGTTTTGATTCTGTTACGCATATACTTTGATGTGTTCTAAAGTCTTTTAATACTAAGCAACTGAGAAGGTTGTTTTTCCACAATGTATATATACTCAGGTGCCTTGCAAGGTGAAAAATAAAGGAGTGTGTGTGTGTGTGTGTGTGTAAAATGGCATGTTAGTGGGAAAGAAATGCTATCTCTTTCCTAAGTGAAAGCTGAAGTAGTATTTCTTATCCTGCTCTACCAGTCTCAAGAAAGGGTACCAGCTTTTAAAGGAAGAAATTAGAACCCTACAAATTTACCTAACTGTTCTGCTCAGGTGAAATTTTCAAGTGTTGGGCAGAGTAACTTCCTGGACCTGATGCTAAATATATTTTACTTTTGTACCCTTGGTATTTTTGTGTATGCAATGTCTGTAAAGTAAAAACTGTCGCTGGGCACAGTGGTAGTACAATGCCTGTGATCCCAGCATTTGGGAGGCTGAGGCAAAATGATCTTGAATTTGAGGCCAGCCTGGGGTAAGTAGCTACTTTGAGGCCAATCTGAGCTACATGGTGAGACCCAGTCTCAAGTGTTAGTAGAGATGTGTTTTTGCTTTCCAATACTGTTTAAGTTGCATTCACTTGAAAAATTGGAAATTTCATACTTTGGCAAATTACCATAGATTTGGAACTTTCTTAGTCAACTGTAGATTTTTATTACGGTGTTGAGTCAACATTGTGTTTTATTTAGTACTTGATTAATCGAATGTTGCCCCTGCCAGTAGAAATTTCACTGTTTTTAGAGCTTTTATTGAGACTGGCTCTCACTGTATAGTCAAGGATGGCCCTGCATTCATGATTAGCCCATGCTGACCTCAAATTTGCAGCGATCCTCTTGCCTCGGCCTCCTGAGTGCTGGGGTTACAGGTGTGTGTTTTAATTATAGACAAGTAGAGTTTTTAGAGTTTTAATTATAGACAAGTAGAAGCAAGGGAAGTTACTTTGATGTCTTAATAACATTTCTAATTTAAAAAAGGTGATGCTCATGGTGATGAATTGTAAGGGTTGAGGAAGCAGATGTTTTGCGTATAAAACATTTCTTTGGTAACTCTCATTCTTTGCATTTGTAATTTGAACTTTTCCCCTTAAATTCAGATACCTAACAACTCACAGCCCTTAAATAGTCAAGAGTATTGTAGAAGTTTTTTGAGAAAAAGCAACATAGTATGACCATTGCTGAAAACTTCAGAAGGGCTTTGTCTTGTGATGCATTTCAGAAAGGAGAACTTCCAGAAAGCACAGGAGGTCCCCACAGTATGGCAGAGACAGGTCTTTTGGCCTATATTTCTTGGGTGGCCACAAGAGTGCTTTGGGCCTTATGTCACATTGGTTTTGTTTTAATGTTTTGTCTTTCATAAAAATCTTCCATAAAATGTCAAAAATTACCTCTGTCTTCCAGATCATCAAACCTTATCAAACCTTTCAATCTCAATGTGAGTACAAAAACTGGTGTAGTTTTAAAGATTACTTTTACCCAGAAGAGGAATAATATTTTATTTTTGTATTTGGTGTTATATTGGATTTAGTGATTTATTGGTCCTGACTTGATCTTATGTGTACTTGGTGACCGGAGAGTAAATTACCTGGTTAGTTGTCGTCATTTGACAAGTTTTTTATTGAACACACATCCACCTGGCTCTGGTGGAAAGATAGACAATTCTGAGTTCTCATGGAACTTGAACTACACTGGAGAGGAAGGGAAAATAAGCAAGTGAACAAAATGAAACAAAAGAAGTGATAATTTCAGCTAGTGACAAGTACTACCAAGAAGTTGGCATATAGAAGTACAGAATGTTGAGAACTGAGTGGAGGACTACTATGGACAGCATAATGGTGCTTTGTTCTGGAGCCAGGGTACAGTTAGTTCTGCAGGTTTACCTGTGCTGTTTAGTGCATTTGGTTAGGACAGTTAAGAGTGGGAACCTTGGTGTACAGAGTATGAAATTTAGTTGTAGGTTGTAGACTACACAGGTCAATCTTAACTTCCTAGTATATTCTAGTTGTTGGAAATGGGAATTTATGAATGGATTCAGTTACATATTCATGTGGCGCACATTTATTGTGTTGTTCAGCAAATGCTAAAGAAACTCAAAGATTTAGAAAATTTAATTACCAGAAGGAATTGAGTTTCTTACTGTGCTTTAATGCCAGTCTCTCTGGCTGCTTTGGGACTTGAGCTAGTACATTCTGTAGTCTCTCTGGCTAGGCAAGTACTCTAACTGCATCTATTAACTCTATCCTCAGTCCTTTTTTAAAAAATTTTGAGATAGAGTCTTGTGAAGTTGTCCAGGCTAGCCTTAAATACAGAATTCTCCTGCCTCAGCCTCCCAAGTAGCTGGGATTACAGGCATGTGTCATCATGTCTGGTACATTTTTTAAATAGCTATCACTTCTGGGTGTAGCGTGAGCCCACCATCCGTAAGTGAAACAGCGAGACCTGGTGTATAAAGCTCTGTAGAGGTTGTAAAAGAAGTCACATTTTTATCTCTCCGGAGTAGTGTTCATTGGTTATTTCTGTTTCAAAACAGAAATTAGTGGAAAACTGCTCACTTGCTTGCTTGCTTGCTTTTTCTTTTTCTCCTGGAAAACTGCTTTTGAAGAAATGAGTGAACTTGTTGACACCGGAGTGGCATAGAATAAGTAGAGATGGATAGAGTTGGGAAGTGCTTTTTTAAAAAGGAGATTAGGGACAGTCTGGGCCGTCATCAGGGAAGGCCTGATGCTGGAGTTTAAGCTTTGCCTTTATGATTCTCAGACATCAGATTCATTGTATAGAGTTGATAGAAGTTAATTTCCCAACCCCCTTAACTGTTCACTCTTAGTGTCATTGGTACTTTTTCACTTCTCCCACAGGCTATTACTCCCAGGTACTATTTATTAAACCACTATACAGGTGTATGCGACAAACAAATGAGTCTGCTTCTTGGGCATTTCCATTTGAACAACTTAAAGGCAGTTCATATCCTACAGGTTGAATAGCTGAATTACCTAAAAAGTGTTTTCAAAAATGCTATACATTCCCATTCCTGTTTAAAATTATCCCTTTTTCTCATTGCCTTTAAGATAAAAATTTAAATGCCACACAAGGACTTGTTATTTGGTCCTTTCTTGTTCTTCAGAATTTTGGAAGCAGCTTACCACCATCTGATGTATCCTTCACATGAAGTGTGTGTGTTTTCTATGAAACTGCTTGATGTTTTCTGAGTACAGACCCTGGTCTTACGTCCATACCTCCACATGTTCTTCCTCTGTTTCCTTTTTGTGTCCTGGCTGACTTCTGTTTGTCCTCTTAGATGTCTTAGGAAGTCTTTCTGTCCTTCAGTCATGTGCATCTGTGTCATAACTCTTCAACTTCATGTTGTCACCTTTTGTAAGGGCAGGGCTGTTCTTTTCATCACCTGCAATTTCCTGTGTCACTTATAGTGTATCTGGCTCTTGGTAGGGGTTCAATAAATACACATTGTATAGGATAAGTGGATATCGTCAGAAGTTCCAGCATCTTAGGGCTTTCATTTTTGTGAGTATAATGTTACTGGACTAGGAAAAAGTTGTCTTTGTGAAGTGTATCTGGAAAAGTAAGTATTGCTGTTTTTTGTTTTTTTGTTTTTTTTTGTTAGTTTTGTTTTCTATACAAGCACTAGAACTTCAACACAGGACTGCAGCCTTTGACTCTAGCCCTGTAGTGGTGAACCTATGACACACGTTATTTTTTTTTTCAAGACAAAAGATGTTAATGTATGAGTTGTTTTTTCTATACTACAAACTCAGTATTCAGGTTTAATTGTAGCATTAGCACTTTGTGATAAATTAGTGGGTTTGGGATTGCAGTTTGAGCAGTTGGTCTGTTAAAAAGGTTGCCATCACTTGTGGGCAGTGCTTGTAAAATATTTCCTGGGGGTGAGTTTTAGCTTCAGAATTTTGCCAGGCTTGTCCACATAATATTAATGGTTAATAACTTTTTATCTTTTTCTCGTTATCTAGTTAATGGTTTTAGTAGCCACAAGTCATGTTGAAAAGTTTGGTAAGAAGCCAGGGGATTGATTGTGTAGTGTAAAACCAGTTTCAAGAAGTCAAAAGTAAGGTGTGATAAGGAACTAGGATCATGTAAACTGGCACCTAAGACAGTTTAAAAATGGTTAGAAAACATTTTGAATATTATTAAAATGCCATAGTGGCCTTAGTTCTGCCATGTTCACATACTTACAAATTGATACTTGGCACCTTATATACTTTATAGTCATATACTGTACACTCCGTATACTATTACTCTACTTCACTGGGTAAGTTGAGTTAATATCTTCAGTTAACTTGAGGTCTCAACTCATTCGTTTATTTAGCTATATTTTTATGTCTATACAGTGATTGACAGTAGTGGTCAAATGGTGCCAAAAATCAATTCTCAGTAAAGAGAATAGTTGAAATCACATGAATAGTTGAAGTCACAAGGTAATCAGGTGAAACTTTATTTTTAAGCAGGATTAGATAATGCTTTCTGCTCTCTTTTTAGCTCTCTGCTAACTTAGAAAATTTCCTTGAATTCTTCTCTGGCTAGGAAAAGAAATTAGTGGAAGGGATATATAAAAAATCATCTTAGAATTTAGGAGCATTAGCAATACAAATTAATATGTAACTTTGATAGCTTTTGGGAAGGACAGGTGGATGTGAGTGCCAATTCCATCAGCATATTGAGTGTTATACTTGGTACAATGTGTGGTGCTTAGTAATAAGTGAAAAGACCTGATGAGTGCTAAGAACAGATTAGCTGTCAGGCTATGAGATTTATTAGTTTTTTTCTTATTCTTTTACAGAATGAAATTTTAATATTGAAAGTGCTAGTCAAAGTTAGAAGAAAGTATGGATCCATTTCCAAGCCACCTTAAACCAAAAAATAAAATTTATTGGTCCACGTAATTAATAATCGGGAAGGTAACTTTCAGGCTCGGTATCAAAGAGGTGACTAGAGTTAGGTTTCTGTCTTTTGTCCAATCCCTGGGTCACTCTTTCTTGTCAGGAGGTTGGAATACTGTAACTAGCCAGGCATAACTCTGTCTTCAGAATCTCTTAAAAAAGGACAACTGGACACTTACTGGGTGGATAGAGAATAGCAACTGTAATTGAATATACCACCTTTGTTAATGTGTTGGTATTTATTATATGTTCCCTTTTGATTTTGAACTGTAGTAAGTTCCTTAAAGTGGAAAGCTGTTTTTCTAGTGTCACTTTTCATGTCTTGTAAATTTATAAATTCTTAATGTATGGGTGAAAGAAAGAACAGCAGCGAAGATGGATAAAATCCCAAAGTAGCAGTAGTCTGTAGATTGTTTTCTTTTATAGTTTGATTATGGATTCCTTTTTAGTTATGAAATAGTAAGTATTATATATAGGGAAGTTTGGGGCAAAATAAAAACGTAATGAGACAAATGTCACTTTTAATCCAGACATTGAGAATTGTTATTTGTTGAGCAGTATTTATTTGCTGATTGGACCACAAATATTTAACTACAGTTAGCTTAAGCTGGTACATCGAATTTTTTAAAATGAGGTAGGTTAAAAATTTCGATGTACCAGCTTAAGCCGTACCATGTGGGAAAACCAGGCTGTGCGTATATCTTAGTTACTTTTCTTGTAGCTGAGACAAAATACCCAACATAACTTAATGGAGGAAAGGTTTATTTCAATTCACGGTTTGTAGAGGCTTCAGTCCACAGTCAGCTGGCTCAAAGGTAGAAAGGGGGGGCACGGCAGAAGGGCATCACAGAGGAGAAATACTCCGTGGCAAGTAGGTAGGAGACTGCAAAGCAGTGAGCAGCAGCTGTGAAACAGCAGAACCAGATCTCTCTCGTATCCCATCCATCCAGCCTTTTGGGTGGTGCCACCCACATCCAGGGTAGAGCACCTTTAATCCCAGCACCAGACCCTTAATCCCACCATCACACACCCTAGACATTAGCCATTTTGGAAAAGCCCCACCTACAGTTTGACTGCATGAAGCTTTGGGGGGACATCTAGATACAAGCCATAACAGCTTAACAGAAAATAAACTTAAATCTTTGATTTAAAAGATTATTTGAAGATTCTCTTAAGGGAGAAGTTCTGTTAATACTTCATGGTTTTAGGTCTCCTTATTTATAGAGAATTACTACAGCAAAGATGTATTTTCTGCCGGGTTCTGCCAGGCATGGTGGTGCGTGCCTTTAATCCCAGCACTCGGGAAGCTGAGGTAGGTGGAGCGTTGTGAGTTCAAGGTCGGTTTGGGCTACAACATGAGCAAGGCTGGCCTGAACTACATAGTGTGACCCTGCCTCGAAAAAAATAGAGCCGGGAGTTTGGCTCAGTGGCTTAAGCGCGTGCCTGGCAGGCACAGGCTTGTGAGTTCGATCCCCTGTATTGCAAAAAGAAAAAGAAATGTATTTTCTTTCTGAATTGTTTTTATTTTGAGAAGAACCAAAATGAATTTCTGATATCTAGAGCATGACAAATTCTGCTCATATCCTCTACTAAAAGAAGTTTTGTATTCAAAGGAATCCCAATTTAATGTTCATATTCTAAATTTGTTTATGATGATAGTTCTCAAACTGTAGCTTGGATCAGTGTCAGCTGGAAGGGTTGTTAAACATACACTGAAAGCTAGGTATGGTGGTGCATACTTGTGATCCCAGCACATGGGAGGCAGGAGAATCGCCCCAAATTTGAGGCCAGACCGGACCACATAGTGAGACCCTGTCTCAAAACAAAACAGAACACAAAACACCATTCACTGAACATGGTTGGGTGTCATCCTAGAGGTTTTAAAAGTAGTTCTAAAACAGGGCTTGAATTTCTAGCACATTCCTAGATAATGATGATTCTGCTAGTTTGGGTAGCACTAAGAACTACTGATTTAAATACCATTAGATTCTTGTGAAGAAAAGCCATGTTTCCTAGTTAAGTTGAAGATTTTGATGTTACGGGTATGGGTTTTGACATTTCAAAGTGAATTTAAGAGAAGCAACCAATGTTTTATGACGTGTGTGTGTGATCCAGATTTGGCATTGGAGGCGATTGCTTTTTTTTTAGAATTCATTTTATTCAAAGATAAATAGAAAAAAAAAACTAAGAATTTCAGAACACATCAGTTAGGGGGTAACAATGGTACATACATTGCATTGTGCTGGACGTGATTCCGTAACGAATACAGTGTGCGAAGTATAGAAATACTTAGAAATTGTGGGACCATACCAGCTAAACTTCTTTATATTCTAAAGTCAGTCATTATCTTGCATTACTAACAGCTGAATTTGAAATAAAAAATTTAAAAATAACTTTTTAGTTAAGAATATGTGTGACCTGCACACTAAATTTTTTCTCTGTACTATTTGTATCATAGCTATAACAACAACAAAATTGAAAATTACCTAAATAGGGATTGGTACAGAGTTGTTTAAAATATAGATTAGTGAAGGTAAGATATATTGCTGCTATTAAAAATGTTTTTAGATTTGTCATATATTGCTAATGAGAATGTACAATGTTTTATTTCACTCTGGAAAATACTCTGGCAGTTTCTTACAGTAAGATCTATCAGTTGTGCTCATGAACATTTATCCAGAGAAATGAAAGCTTATATTCACACAAAACATGTTCACAGCTTTGTCATAGCCCCAAACTAGAAACAACCAAAATATCCTCTAGTAGGTGAGTGGCATAGTGATACTACAGAGTACTATTGAGCCACAGAAGTGACAGAGTAATGATACTCTTGGGTGGATCTCAGCAGTGTTGTCCTGAGTGAGGAAGGCTAATCTGAAAAGGTTTTATTTATACTGTAGGATGCCATTAATGTTCTTGAAATGACAAATTGATAGAGCTTGTGAACAGATGAGTGGTTGCAGGGAGTCTAGGACTGGTGGTGGGTCTACATATTTGATACTACATCTTGGGTAAGGGGTGGATTGAGCTAATCCGTGCCTGAATTCAGAACTGAGTGCTGTTAGTAGTGGGGCATGGTCTGTGGGGTGGGGGTAGGGGTGGGGGTGGGGTGGGCAGTAACTGGAGGCATGGCTTGGAAAGGTCTGACTCGTTTCCCTGTCTCCTTCCTTCTGTCTCTTTTTCCTGGCTGAGGCGAACTGAGCAGCTTTCCTGTCTCCAGGCCCATCCACTCTGCCATTTCTATATTTGAGCTGACTAACCATGAACCAAAATGAACCTATCTTCGTTCAAATTAGGGGTAGTGTATCAGGTATTTTGTCCTAGTGACCACGAAAGTGCCTAAGACTGTACCAAAATAAAGAAGGCTAAGTTATGGTGTTCTGTGGCATATAGTAGGGTACAGTAACCTATAATTTATTTGTCCCAAAGGATGTAAAAGGAAATATTCTTAGGATAAAGATGATAAATATTTGAAGAGATGAGAATGCTAATTACACTGATTAGATCATTACATGTTGTATGCAGGATCAGAACTGTATTCCATAAATACGTACAAGTTTTAGTCATGTAAAACTTTTAAAAATGTTATTTATTTTTTTATTTTTTTGCGGCACCGGGGATCGAACTCACAACCTCACGCCTGCCAGACAGGCGCTTAAGCCACTGAGCCAAACTCCTGGCCCTTAAAAAATATTTTTAAAGTTAAAAAGCACAAAAAGGGACATCAGACCCCTTACACACACACTTACACTCACTCACACACACACACACACACTCTGTCTCTTTCTCTCTGTCTCTGTATACACATAGTAATGTCAATTTCCTGGGGGTTTTTTGAGACAAGGTCTCACCATGTGTTCCATGCTGGCCTCAAACTCACTGTTGTTACTAAGGGTAGCCTTGAACTCCTGCCTCAGCCTCCCCACTGCTGGGATTACAGGCATGTGCTGCCATGCCCAGCCCTATTTTCTGGTTTTGACATTGTACTATAATTAAGAAGGTGCACATTGCAAGGAAACTAGGTTAAGATTACTTGGGACCTCTGTGTACTATATTTTCAATTTTTCACAAGTCTGTAGTTCAAAGTAAGTTCAGAAAATATTTACCAAGAATATATAATGATGAAGGACATTTTTCATAGTATATTAATCAGAAAAGTTAGAAAATTATAAATTATGTGATCCTACTTTAATATTCTATACTATTCACCTATACTGTAATATCTTGGTTCAGTAATGCTTCTCTTTGCAAACAATTTGGTTTGCAAGTTCAGCAGAATTTTGCTTCTGATCACAAACTCCACAATGGATGAGAAACCTATGGACATTTTCCCCCCATAAACACAAATGCATCCATCATTCCCTGAATAATAAAACATAGACCATTGTATTCTGTATATATCTGGTAGGACTGATTGATCAAAATATTGTCTCGTTGAGATGGTAGATGCTTTTCATAATTTCTGTGGCATGTGGTTTTATCATTTTTTCTGTTTGGAAAAAGGCAGTTTTGATGAGAGAATTTTAAGATTTTCTGTTTTGGAATATTGAAACTTAAGTGGAACCATGTTGTATACTAATAAACTTTTACTGAGTGTGGTGGTGGTAGTCCCAATTAATTCCTCAGAAGGTTGAAGCAGGAGGATTACAATTTCAGGCCACCTGAGAAACTCAGCAAAGCCCTGTCTCAAAAAATGAAAAGGGAACTGGGCACAGCACCTGCCTAACAAGTGTGTGAGGTCATGAGTTCGATACCTAGTAACAAAACAGACAAATAAATAAATAAATATGGATAGGCCAGGTGTCATGGTGCACACCTGTAGTTCAGACACATGGGAGGTGAGTCAGGAGGATCACTCGGGAGTTCAAGGCTAGCCTGAACTACACAGTGAGACCCTGTCTCAAAAAATAAGAACAGCAACAAGGTCTGGGAATGTAGCTCAGTGCAAAGACTGGGTTCAGTTCCCAGTACTGCCCAAAACACGCACACACAGTTTTGATTTTGTTGGTTACAATAAACTAGTGTTAAAACAGCTATTAAGTTTAGAAAGTATCTGAATGTATTCTCTGAAACACACTGTGAATTTAAAATTGTTGGCAGTGGTGCATACCTGTAATCCAGCATTTGGGAAGCTGAGGCAGGAGAAATGCTACAATTGTGAAGCCAGCCTGTGCTTACATAGTGAGTTCAAAGCTAACCTGAACTATGTAGTGAGAGCATGTCTAAAAAGAAAAAGAAAATTTGTTTTGTGCCTTTTTTTTTTTTTTTTGCGGTACGGGGGATCAAACACAACCTTGCACCTGCCAGGCAGGTGCTTAGGCCACTGAGCCAAACTCCCAGCCATATTTTTTTTGAGGCAGAGTCACACTGTGTAGTTCAGGCCGGCTTTGCTCAGTTGTAGCCCAAGCCGACCTTGAACTCTCAGTGCTCCACCTACCTCAGCCTCCTGAGTACTGGGATTACCTGGCTTTTTGGGGTTTTTTCAAGACAGTCTTTCTGTGTAGTTTGGGCTGGCCTCGAACTTGTAGCAGTCCTGCCTCAATCTTTAGAGTACTGAGATTACAGGGGTGCACTACCATGCCCAGCAGTGCTCTGTGTTTTATTAAAGGTAGTTACCCTGTTTGATTTGAATCAGCCCAGTCCAAGATAAATACAAGTCACATGTAATTTAAAACTTGATAGTAGCCATAGGAGAAAAGTAAAAAGCAAGCCAAATTGCTTACAAGAAAGCATTCTAACTCATTATCCCCAAAATATCATTTTCAAAGTGTAACCAATAGCAGGCCTGTAATCCCAGCACTCCTGGAGGAAAGACTGAGGTAGGAGCATCCTTGCAGGTTCGAGGCCAGTGTGAACTAAATAGACCCTGTCTCAAAACAAATAAAACAATAAAATGGTTGTACAGTAAGATAGTTTACATTTTTTTTGCTGTTTTTAAAATCTTGCGGCTATTCAATAATTTGAGAGTTTAATCTTAGAAGTAGTTGTTTAGGTTACAAGATTTAGGCACGAAAAAATGATCAAACAATGAAAGCACAAACTTCTTTCAGATGAACTAACAGATTAGTAGTATAGCTAGCTATCTTGTGTATATATACGTACATATATATATGTATACTTATATGCATATAATCTTTTCCCTTCTTAGTTTTTCATCTATAAAACATGGAAATATCTTCTCTGTAGGGGTATTATAAGGACCAAATGAGTGACTATATGTAGCTGATTTTGTAATATTAGTAGTGCTATATGAAATCTCATTTTCCAGGATTATGGTTTGGGACCCTAACTTTTTTTTTTTTTTTGGGGGGGTAGTACTGGGAGTTAAATCTAGGGTCTTCACACTGGGCTACATCCCTCTGCGTTTTATTGTTTATTTTGAGACAGGGTCTTGCTAAGTCACCCAGGCTGTTCTTGAACTTGTGATCCTCCTGCCGTAGCCTCCCAGAGTGCTGTGACAGGTGTGTACCATGTCCAACTGGAACCCTTTAAATTATTACTTGACTGCACAGATGATGCAGCAAGTCCTTGAACATTTAGACCATGTGTCTTAGGATATCCTGAATTGCTATGTATTTGCATAGTGCTTTATATTTTGTTTGTCAGTTTTATGTCTTTTTTCCCCCCAATGTAATAGTCAGAGCAATCCTGAGAGGTAGTTGTGAATACAGTTGAAAAAGCCCAAGCTCAGAAAAGCAATCTTAATTTCATACCCAGTAGAGTAGAAGACAGGTGATTTAATTAAATGTACAAATTATCATAGCACCAAATATTTTTTTAAACTGTATTATTTTCCTTCCACTTTTGTCATCTCAAAGAATACACCACTCTCTTCTAGGGTCATTTAGATTAGAGGTGGGCAGTAAAACAATGCCAGTTGAGCAGTTATCTTGCTCAGATTTATTTTATTAGCCTAATCAGATTACCTGTAATACAAAAATTTAACATGTCTGGGATTTATTGTTGCTGTATTTCTCTTGATAAAGTTGACTATTTCTCATCCAGTTCCTTGGAGAAGTGTACCAATTAAAATGGACTAAGAATATGCAATATATGTGTCTTATAATCAAATTCTTTGAAATGCTGTCTGTTCAGAAAAGCATACTTCTTTGAAAGAACATTGCATACCACCATTAAAATCACTGGGGCGGAGCAGAGATTTTGTGAATAATTGACTGTCCCAAGGCAGTGGTGCTGTCGAAGGTGTCTCCTGGGCAGAATCAGATGGAGTGTGTATATCATTAGGTGTTCAGGCTCTTTGTTCTAGTACTGTGGATTTGACTTTTAACTTTATGTATTGCCTTTATTTTGAATTCATTCTGCAATTAAAATATTGAGGAAGTCACAGTGTATACAGCTTGTTAGAAACTATGGGACAAAATATATCATAGCATGCTGTCAGCTTATCTTGGCAGTACTTCTGGTATGCCCTCTTGAAGCGTATTTGTAAGAAGAGGAATTACTGTAATGTGCCAAGCATGGGAGTAGTAGTAGGGTAGGTAGGTGTGTAGAATGTTCTTTGCCTCTTGGATTTCAGATTTTTCTCTTTTGTATCAGCATGATTTTACCTGGCATCGTCCTATTTTTCTGTCTGCCTACCTTTTTCTGTGGATTAAAAGACTATAAATCTTATACATGGCATCCGTCATACTCTGCAGGGAGAACTTGTTTCTAATCTTGTCAAACTTCAGCAATATGAAATTCTACGTTTAGTTTTTTATGGGTTTTTTTATGTAATTGACTTTTGGAATGAAATTTAATGTAACCATTTTCAAAGATTTCTGTTGTAGGAGATCTCAATGTCTGAGATTTCTTAAAAATTTCTCTGTACACAGTTTATGTTACTGCTATTATGTTGTGAGTAAAAAGGCACTTTATATATGTGCTAAAGGTACATGCTCATTTGGGATATAAATTCCTAGATTGCAATTAAAATTTGAAATTCTCAGAACTAATTGATTATTTCTCTGTCTTACAGTTTTAAAATGCGGTAAACTGTCAGTTTTGGCAGTTTTAAAAGAATGACTCTGTAGAAAAAAAACTTACTTGTAATGTACTATATTGCACCATCTTACATAAATAGATAACTGGTACATTTGGGTTTTCTGAATAGGAAAGTTTCATCTATTAAAAATTTTTGGTAGTGTTGAGTTTATATGTAACTGAATAGTTTTCACAATTATGTTTTTATTTTTAAATCCCTTTCTCTGATGTTCCCATTTTAAGATAGTAAAGTCAGTACAGGCTGACCCAATGCTAAATTCACTCAGTCTCCTATTCAGGGTATCTGAGATTAGGAAATCATGACAGAACACCTAGTGTGGAAGACAAATGTGTTTGTATGTATTAACTGGTATCCTGCAGCCCTAGGGCCATTCGTACATAGATCTTTGTTATACAGTATTATTTAATTTAAAGAAAGACACTGATACCTGTTTTGAAAAGAATATTTATTACTGAAATAGTTAATATTGAGTCATACCCCACATCAGAGCTTGTGTCTAATAGAACAGAATACATTAGGTGTTTTTCCTGCTTTTAGCATTTATCTATTGAACATCAACTGTTTGGGTTATATGCTATAACTCAGACCTGCAAAGGAAAAGGGGGTTAGTTCATTTTTAAGAACAGTGAAACCCGGTTCATCAGTGATTTTGCACTCTACCTAGTGCAAATAAGGACCTGATGTTTAACGGGAATTTAACATACAGCTGACTTAGTGTTAATCTTTACTGTCTCATGCATTTTTTTTCATGTTCCCATTTTAACAGATAAGGAAATGTTTAGTGCTAATAATTTGTAAGTCATTTATATTAGTAGAGTTGCACTTGACATCATGCTTTCAACTTTATAGGATTACCTGTTACTCTTTTTAGTCTTTTTGTTTGTTTACTTTTCTCTGTAATGG
Source organism: Dasyprocta punctata (assembly GCA_004363535.1). Lineage (NCBI taxonomy): Eukaryota > Metazoa > Chordata > Mammalia > Rodentia > Dasyproctidae > Dasyprocta > Dasyprocta punctata. Next base: position 105,830 of record RJWM01000212.1, on the reverse strand, counting down.
CATTCTAGTATACAACCACATAATCTTTGGACAGTAATTTAGAACCCATTCATAGCATAACCAAACTGTACTGATTTTATTTCTCTAGTATTATTTCTGGTGCAACTATTTTGATTTGTGTTCTCATTTCATTTTTAATTTAACATGTAACTTAACTAATGCAAGCTTTTGTTGCCCAGCCCTGTACCTGTACCATTGCAGTACTCTCAAAACTAGACTGCAAAATCTAGTCTATTATGCTGCCTACAGAACAGTTAGATAAAGAAAGAAAACACACAGATAAAGTAACTTGTCTGCCCAACAACCTTGGGTGCTGTACTTTCTGGTCAAGCTTATTAGTGTTCTCTGAACATGTTCTTTTATACCATTGTGCTGCCTGCCACATACACTTCTATAAACTGTCTGAAAACTTGTTGCTTATTGCTCTCTAGTAAACTGTGGCTTTCACTTCAGGATTTGGAGAACTTCAGTTCTTCTGTGATCAGTGAAATCAAACTGTGTTGGTGGGTTTGTGTTTGTGTGTGTGTGTGTGTGTGTGTGTACACACTGTATTTCTAGTTTAGCACAGAATCATTTTGTGCTGGAAGTTTTTCATTTATATTTGCTGCCCCATATTTAAACTTGAAGTTCTCAGGGGCAGACTGAACTGTTAAATCTTTAGAGGCAGGGTCTTACTGTGTTGTTTTTGTATTCTTTGTGTACCTTTTTAGAGTGCAATCCATTTTTCTCATCTCGTTGAAATGCTTTCTAAGATAATTATGTCAGATGTTGGTTACTCCTCTCTGAAAGTAGGTATGTTCACTTAAGAAAATAAAAGCCAAAACAAACAACTTGGTAAATTCCTTGGAAATATTGCCACCTACTTTCCTTCCTCACTTTAGTTTCTAAATTTATTCTTTGTATAGACTGTTACTTTTAAAGTGGGTGGTTCTTTTGATTATGTTTCCCTTCCAAGTTTATACCTGCTTTTCTGCTCATTGCTGAGACAACAGTTAATGGCAGAATATAAGCTTCTGAGGGAATGTCTTATTTTTAAAAGGTAATCCCTAAGGGGGGCTTCCGGAAAAATGGCCTCCTCTGAAGCTTGCTTCATCAGCTGAAAGTTTTAGAAACTGCAACTAGGTTCAGAAAGAATGGCTTACGACGGTGAAGGTAGACTAAAATAAAAATCATGAAGTTGGAATAAGACTCAAAATGGTCATAATTCTTTTAATAAAATGTTTTCAAGACATGAGCTGGAGAATTTTTTGAACGCAATTATTTGGATACTGTAATTTCTTCTTTTGCAGAAATTAAGTCTTTGACAGTCTTTTCAGCAATGCTATTATATATAGTTTTCAGAACTCTTTGTTCTAATGTAAACTTAATGAGAGAAGACATGAAATGGATGCTTTGGTAAAAAGAGAATATGCTGTGCTTTACATTATTAGACATTAGTAACCACGTAATGATTAGAGTACTAACTTTCAGAATAAGGATATTAATGAAGTACCAAAGTTGGTTTTTCAGTAGATGTTACATAGCAACTTGTAATCTCAGTACCTAGTTTTAAAAAGACAGACAGGAAATGTTGTATTCAACAGTGAGTAAATTTCATGCACATATTGACCAAATTAGTCTTTCGGTGAGGAGATTTTTGTTTGTACAGTAAGTCCCTGACTGGAAGAAGATTCGTAAGTCGGATTCATTTGTAATCTGACAAATCTGATGGAGACTGTTAATTAAAGAGTACACCTGTGAATCTGTAATACAGTACTCTTATGAAAGTTCCCAACTTCGGTGTTTGTAAGTCAGGGACTTACTGTAGCTACATCAGTGCCACAAATCAGTTTGATTCTCCTGTGGTTTCCAAAGATGCATTTTCAAAATTAATTTTACTACTCAATGCTCACAACATGGGTAAAAATAGTGCTTTGTTTTTCTTGGTGATCAGTGTAATCTTTATACCTTTTAGTTTAGATCATTTGAAAGTTTTTAATGATCTAATCAAGTAGGGTGTAATTATCTCTTCCAATTCCTGTATCATTTATTAAGTCTATAGTTTTGTACGAAATAATGCTTTATAAATGAGACTTTTCTGAATTTATTCAACTGCCTTGTCTCCAAAGCCACATTCACATTACAGTAGTTTTGTTCTGTTTTTTTTGAGACGGGGTCTCACTGTGTAGTTCATGATGGCCTTAAATTTACTATGTAGCCCAGGCTGGCCTCAAACTTGGAGCAATCCCCCTGCATCAGCCTCCCAAGTGCTAAGATTATAGACATGTGCTGCCATGCCTGGCTCTTTGCTAGTGTTTTGTGTTCTTCAGTGTGGTGAAGTGGAGCATCTCTTTAGACTCTGAACAGAATGATACATGTATTTTGGGTTTTTTTTTTTTTTTGGTTCTTGTCATTTTAATTCTGCTAGTGTTTTATAATGGAATTGGACTTGAGAAGAAAGAAGTGAGAACAGACTGTTTAACTTTGAATTTATTATGGTGTCACTATTCAGTCTTATATTTTAAAACTTTAACCTATCTGAATAGTAAATTGAGCAAACCTATCTGGATTACAGTTTGATTTTTAAGAAAGTAAGATATGCTATGTGGTGTTAATGCTTATATTTTCCTTGCTTTGAAGAATAGGCGTTTTGGACTGATGGATGTGTTACTTTTTAAGAGTCAATATCTGGGCTGGGGATATATAGCTCAGCAGCCAGTGCCTGCCTGGAAGTGCGAGGTCCTGAGCCCAAAAAAGAGTCAGTGTCTGCAGTTTGTAGACAAATCAGAATTTTTTTTTTATGGTTTTGTTAGAGGATGTAACTTTACTTTGAGTTTAGCAGAATTTTTTTGTTAAGTTCATTGCAGTTATCATATATGAATGAACATATTTTAAAATCATGTCATAGGCTTTAGTTAGAGAAAGCAAAACTTTTTGGTCTCTGTTTTTTGTAGTGGAAATCAGTGAAAGAGTGATGAATGAAAAACATTTAGCAGCTAATTTCCACTTGCATGACTTGAAATGCCCTCATCTAAGCCCCAAATTCATTTTAATCAATCTTAGCCTCATCCCCTTTACCCGAAAAAATAAAAACAAAACAGACCAAAAAACTCCAAATCCTATAATCAAACAAAGGCTCTGGCAAAGAAAATTGGTTTACTTTTTTTCCTTACTTTTGAATGTCAAAAACAGACTCAAAAAGTAGCGGAAGAAACCACACTTCTCTTTGTATCCTGGTCGTGAAAATGCAGATGACACAAACAAAGCAACTGTACACAGTTGTTTTGAATAAACCCAAGGTGTCTTTTTTTTTTCTTTTGTATATTTTTATGTGCTAGATGGAAAAACATTTAGAACAGATAATGGTATGGTCTGAAGATAAGGGATGAAAATAGAATTATTCTACTGTTAGTGGAAATAGCATAGTGACTCCAAAATGTATGAAAAATATACTTCAATATAAACAGGCTAAATTGATGATGTCTTTAAACCATTGGTGAAACTACTTTTTTTGTTTTTTGTTTTTTGTTTTGCGGCACCAGGAATCGAACTCATAACCTCGCACCTGCCAGGGCAGGTGCTTAAGCCACTGAGCCAACCTCCCAGCCTTAGTTTTTTGAGGCAGGGTCGCATTATGTAGCTCAGGCCGGTCTTGCGCTCGCGTTGTAGCCCAAGCAGGCCTCAAACTCACAACGCTCCTCCTGCCTCAGCCTCCCGAGCACTGGGATTAAAGGCGTGCGCCACCACGCCTGGCTTGGTGAAACTGCTTTATGCCTTTGTGAAACACTGGCAGTATGGATTATTTCTGAAAAGTTGCACATTATAATTTATGGAGTGTGAGTGTGAGATCTGTTGTCACTTACAGTTACACCAAATGAAGATGCAGTATTTTGAAAATATGTACAGGCTGTGTGTGGTGGTGCTTGCCTGTAATCCCAGCACTCAGAAGGTTGAGGTAGAACTGCTGTGAGTTCGAGGGCAGCCTGTGCTAAATAGTGAGTTCAAGCCCACCCTGCACTGCGTAATGAGGCCTTGTCTCAAAAAACAAAACAAACAAGAAAATATGAACAGTGTAAGCTAGTGGAAAAATCACCTTGCTGTTTAAAAATGTGATTTATTTGTAGTGCTTCTAGAATACATCCTCAGATAGTACTAAACAACTAGATTTTCTGAGTTCAGCAGATGATAAATAGTAGTACAGCTTGTGTAGTGTACATTTGTAGACTAATAGGTAACTTTAATATTAGCCTTTAAGAAGAAAGCCAAGAATACACTGCATCAGGAGAAAAAGCACAGCATTTGCCATCTTTGCTTTTAAGTCTTATTAAAAGTATAATTGCCGTATTAAGAAACCTCACTTTAAAATATAACCTCGGATAACACCACAGTGTAAACAGTGATATCACATCTTTCAAACCTAAAATTTTTGTTTCCTTTTGTATTCCCATTTAGCTATTTATTAATCGTTTTCTGTCACTAAAGGTTAGTTTGGAATTACTTGAATTATTCTTAATGTGTTTAGAGTCTTTGGTCTAGTTTTTCGTTTTTTTTTTTTTTTTTTTTTTTTTTTTTTTTTTTTTTTTTTTTTTTTTTTTTTTTTTTTTTTTTTTTTTTTTTTTTTTTTTTTTTTTTTTTTTTTTTTTTGAATCAGTGTGCTTATTTGAGCTTCATTTTTTTTTTTATTACTGAGGAATGTTGTGTTGTATGGATAATCTACAAGTTTGTACATCTATTCACTAGATGGCAAGCATTTGAGTTGTTTTGCAGTTCTTGGTTCTTATAAACAGCTGTAGTATATATTCCTGAGCAAGGTTTAACTTGGAAAGTTACTAAACTTTTTCGAAGTGATTGTATAATTTTAAATTCTCACCAGCACCCTGTATGAGTTCCAGTTTTCTCACAACTTTTCCAGTCTTGATATAAACTTTAGAGTTTTGGTGGATATCTTACTGTGGTTTTAATTTATATCTCCCCAATAACAAGGAGTGTTGAGAATGTCTCATGCATATTTGGCATGTTTAATTTTTTTTAAGTGTTTATATCGTTTACTCATATTAAATTTGGTTGTTTGGCTTAGTGATTTGTGAGAATTCTTTATTTGGATAAATACTGAGATTGGATAAATACTTTTAAAGGTAGCAGACTTCCTAATCTTGAGGAAGTTTAGTTTGTTTTTTATAACTTAATTCTGTGTCATTTACGAATTTTCATCAAAACCTAAGATCATTAAGATTTTCATGTAGCTTTATAGTTTTAGCAACTTACGTTTAGGACTTTGGCCTGTTTTGAATTACTGTTTCAATGCCAATTGGTAAGGATGAGGTAACTTTTTTTTTTTTTAATATGGTTATCTAGTTCCAGTACTATATATTGAAAACAATGGTTTTTTGAATTGCCTTAGCATCTTTGGTGAAAATCAGTGAACTATTTCTAGACTCAGTCGTGTTCCATTGACCTGTTTGTCTTTATATTGGCTCTGTGGTCTTCATTAATGTAGCATTATATACTAAGTTTTGAAATCTGGAAGTATAAAACCTCCAGGTTTGTTCTTTTTCAAAGTTATTTGGTTGATTTAAGAATTTTAAACCTCTTTGGCAGTCCAGTGACAAGTCCCACTTTGTCATAATGTAGCCTCATGATATTATCCATGTTGGAATATACGTCTGTGAGTGTTTACTTCTATGTTCATTAAAAACATTGGTCTGTGGTTTTTTAAAAACCACATAAAATGTATGTCAGGTTTTATATTTAAAGTAATGTGAGTTTCATAGAATGAATTGGAAAAATATTCCCTGTTCAGTTTTCTAGTGAATTCGTATAGAATGGATACTTCTTTAGTAATTATTGATAGTGAAACCCTTTGAACTGAGGTGTTTTTTTTTTTTTTTTTTTTTGCGGCACCAGGGATTGAACTCACAACCTCGCGCCTGCCAGGGCAGGCGCTTAAGGCACTGAGCCAAACTCCCGGCCCTGGTTTTTTGAGGCAGGGTCGCACTGTGTAGCTCAGGTCGCACTGTGTAGCTCAGGTCGGCCTTGCGCTGGCGTTGTAGCCCAAGCCGGCCTCGAACCCACAACGCTCCGCCTACCTCAGCCTCCCGAGTGCTGGGATTAAAGGCGTGCGCCACCACGCCCGGCTTGAACTGAGGGTTTTCTTTGTAGATATGTTTTAACTACAAATTCGCTTTCTTTAAAATGTAAAAAAAAAAAGTTTGAATTTTTTCTTTGGGTGAGTTTAGGCAGTGGGTATTTCCAAGGAAATAGGACTATATACATTTAATTAAAATAAAGTTGTTCCTAATACTCCTTTATTTATTTTTTTATTCCTTCTGTACTTCTTCCCTCCCCTCCCCTTTTGGTGGTGCTGGAGTTTGAACTTGGGCCCAACCTGCTAGTAGGCACTGAACTACATCCCCCCTGCCATTTTAAAAATTTTATTTTAAAGGTAGTCTTGCTAAGTTGCTCAAGCTAGCCTCAGATTTACAACCCTATCTCAGCCTCCAGAGTAGCTAGAATTAATAGACATTTATCTTCACACCTGGCTCATCTATCTTTTTAGTATTTGTAAACTCTGGGAGATGTGTCATCCTTTACTGATAATTTGTATTGTCTTTATTGATGAGTCTGGCTTATCAGGAGATTGTTGGTCCTAACAAGTTTTGAATTTCCCTTTTTTTTTTTTTTTGTGGCTTTATTTCTCTCTTGTATTCCATTGACTTCTGATTTGTTTCATTTCTTACCTGATCTTGAATTTCATTTGCTCTTGCTTCTATGTCAATGTTTTTGTTTGTGTTTTTGAGACAGGCTTGCTATGTAGTTCAGACTGGCCTTGAGCTCACTGTGTAGCTCAGGTTGGCCTCTTGAACCTGTGATCTTCGTTCTTTCTTACTAGCCTCCCAAGTTCTGGGATCCCCAGGTGTATGCCACCACGCCTCGCCTATACCAGCTTCCACATTTAGGTGTTTGTTGATACACATTTCTCTTTAGATGCTTCTGTAATTATAACCCACAAATTTTGGTTTTGTTTTCATTTTCATTCAGTTCAAAATATTTTTGTCATTTCATTGGATAGATGTGTTATTTGTAAGAAATCTTTTCTAGATTCCCAAATACCTTTCTGGTTTTATTTCCTAATTAATTTGTTATTAAACCCATAAACATTTAGAATTATGTATTTCTTTTTTTTTTTTTTTACGGCACTGGGGATTGAACTCACAACCTCGCACCTGCCAGGGCAGGCGCTTAAGCCACTGAGCCAAACTCCCGGCCCTGGTTTTTTGAGGCAGGGTCGCACTATGTAGCTCAGGCCGGCCTTGCGCTCGCGTTGTAGCCCAAGCCGGCCTCGAACTCACAATGCTCCTCCTACCTCAGCCTCCCGAGTGCTGGGATTAAAGGCATGCGCCACCACGCCCGGCTAGAATTACGTATTTCTTGATGAATTGACTATTTCATCAAAATGAAATAACCTTTTGTAGCCCAAAGTAATACTATTTTCTCTGTGATGCACTCTGTCCACTACTTATATTAGTCATTTTGGTTTTCTTTCCGCTAGTGCTAACGCAGTATACTTTTGCCCATATTTTTGTCTTTATATTTGAAATACTGTTTTTCTAGGCAGTGTATGGTAGGGTTTTACTTTTTAAATCAAATATCACAATCTCTGCCTTTATAATGTTGAGACAACTTACACTTAATGTGATCGTTGCTATTACTGGTTTTGAGTCTGCTGCCTTGCTGTTTTCCTTTTTCACTGATTCTTCATTTTCTTCTGTCCCCTTTTGGTTTAACTGGAAGCTCCCATCCGCCTTTTTTAAAGTTGCCATATTAACTTGTTTGCTGTAACTGATTTTTTGATGTATGTATGTTTGTTTTTTGTTGTTTTTTTGAAACAGGTTTTGCTGTGTAGTCCAGGCTGGCATTGAACTCAAATTGTAGCCCATGCTGGCTTCAAACTTGTGATCCTTTTGCCTCAGCCTCCAGAGTGCTGGGGTGACAGATGTATGGCACTGCCCCCTATATAACTGATTTTTTTTAGTTGTTGCTTTATCGTTATATGCCTTCAGATTGTTATAGTCCACCCTCAAGGGATATACTTCTTCACATGCAGTAAAAGGACTTTATAGTAGTGTAATGTCTATTTCATTTCCCTGCCCTTTTGCTATTGGTAGACAAGTTTTGCTTTAAATAGTCAATTATTTTTTAAAATATTAAAGTATCTTCCACAAATTTACTGTTTTCATAGCTTTTTATTCCTTCATCTAGATCCACATTTCTGTCCAGTAGTTTTTTCTTGTGCCTGAGGGATTTCCTTTAATATTATTTAAGAGTATAGGTCTGCTGGTAATTCTTTTTAACTTCCCAAGCTTTTATTTTGTCTCATTCCTGGTGACAGCTTTAAGATATAATTTACATGTCATATAGTGCAAGTATTTAAATGATACAATTCAGTGGTGGTTGGTGTATTCAGAGTTATAAACCATTGCCATGTTTCATTACTTGCCTTCTTCTGCCCTTCTCTCCCAATCCTATACCTTGTAGCCATGACCCTCCAGTCTTTCCTCATTCCTCCCTGCACTAAGCTGTAGGGAACCACCAATATCCTTTCTGTCTCTAAAGATTTGCCCAATTTGGGTGTTTTATATTATTTTTATTTTTATTTTTTTGGTACCAGGGAGCGAACTCACAAACTTGCGCCTGCCAGTCAGGTGCTTGTGCCACTGAGCTAAATCCCCATCCCTATTTTTTGAGACAGGGTCTCACTATGCAGTTCAGGCTGGCCTTGAACTCACTTTGTAGCCCAGGCTGGTCTCGAACTCACAACGATCCTCTTGCCTCAGCCTCCTGAGTCCTGGGATTACAGGCATGCGCCACCATGCCCGGCTCTTTGGGTGTTTTATATAATTGGAAATACACAGTATGTGGTCTTTTATGACTGGCTTCTTTAGTATGTTTCTTGGGTTCATCTTTGATGCAGTGTATGTACTGATGCTTCGATTCATTCATGGGCAAATAATATTCCGTATCAGACATATGCCACAGTTTGTTTAACCATTCATCAGTTGATGGACATTTGCATAGTTTTACCCTTTGGCTTATGAGTAATGCTGTTGTGAATGTTTGTGTACATATTTTTATGTAGATTTGTTTTCGTTTCGCTTGGGTATATGTGTGTGTCACACCTCCCTCTTCCTCTGGAAGCAGACTTTCTAGGCAAATGGCAACTATATTTAGCCTTTTAGAGAACTGCCCCATTATTTTCTGAAGTGGTTATGTCATTCTATAGTTTCAACAGTGTATGAGGCTTCCATTTTGTTGGCCTCATTTAAAAGATGTTTTTAATGATTATAAAATTCTGGGTTCAATTTTTACTTTCAAAGATGTTGCATTGCTTTGTGGGATACATCATTCCTGATGAACAATCTTATTATTCCTCTACATAGTATGTCTTTTGTTTTCTCTGGCTGCTTTTAAAATTTCTGGATATAACTGTTTTTCAGTAGTTTGATTGTGATAGATCTTGGATAGGTTTTTCATGTTTTTTGTGCTCAGGATTTGTTCAGCAACATCTTGCTTTTTTACTTAAGGCTTATATCCTATTGTGAAATAAATACCTTTTTAAAAATTGGAGTGTTAAATCCTCTTTTATAGTAAAGCATGCCACAGCATATCTAACCAAAAAGAGCCTGAATTCTTTAAATTGCTCTTGGTTACACTATCATTGCTTCCTCCTTGGAAAAATTTCTTTAAAAACAGGCTTTAAAGAGCATGTCATCCAACCATTATATATAAGAAAACTAAAACCAGTGAGGTTAGGTGACTTGCTAAGGATTTTGGAACAGATCAGTGAAATGGACCCTGGACTATACATTCTTGGTTTAGCCTTGGCTGTGGGAAGATAACTAGAGGTGTTGCTTTGGACTCTGTAAAGTATTGACTGCTACTATGCTCATTATGTTCTGTTTTAGAACTGCTTTACCTCTTAAAGTATGCCACCACTGCCCCCCTTTAATTATATTGCAAAAAGGTATTGCATAATGAAATAACTCTTCAGTTTCCAGTTCTCCTATTTCTGGGATGAACACTCTTGTGATGTGTTCTCTGTTGTAGTCCACAAACAATGACAACTATTTCTGACTTTCAGTGCTTATATATTATTTTAGGGAGTCTCATGATTTTGTTTGGCCTGCTATTCTCAGATAACCACTAGCTTGATGGTTTGTTGTTCGATATAAGGGACTTCAGGATGTGAACTTTGCTTTTCTTGTCCATATGTTTCTCTTCCTCTGCTCACCTAATTTACTCGTGGGAAGTGTGTATGATTACAGCTTGGTGGCTATTTTTTTAAGTTACCATCTGTAATACATCCTTAGTGGTTCTTTTCCTTTTGTAAGATTTGTTTAGAATCCTTTCTTACTGATTACTCTTCTTTTTTTTTTTTTTTTTTGCGGCACCAGGGATTGAACTCACAGCCTCGCGCCTGCCAGACAGGCACTTAAGCTGTTGAGCCAAACTCCCGGCCCTGGTTTTTTGAAGCAGGGTCGCACTATGTAGCTCAGGCCGGCCTTGCGCTCACGTTGTAGTCCAAGCCGGCCTCGAACTCACAACGCTCCGCCTACCTCAGCCTCCCGAGTGCTGGGATTAAAGGCGTGCGCCACCACGCCCGGCTTGATTACTCTTCTTGATGACTTACTTTGTAGGTAATTGTGGAGTACCTGGAGCGTTTTAGGGAAGGTGGAATAATTTTACATGTCTTCATCCTTTTCGAAGCTCATGGGACTGATTTTAAATTCCCCTACATTACAAACAGATTGTCTCATAATACGGAATATCTGGTTACCTTATCTTGTAGGGTACAGTTTTGATGAAGCTGGTTATATGAAGCCCTCAGAAGGCTATTTTTGTTTTTTAAGAGCAGAATATATTTATTGAGAGAAAGAAAGCTTCTGTTCGAGAGAGACAGTAGGGGACCCGAGTGGGTTGCCCTCAGAAGGCAATTTAGAAGTACATGAGGAAAGGAGTTTTTGAATGGAAAACTGAAGTGTTATATTTAACACAAAATAATTTTAACTATTGAACTTTTTGTAAAAAGTTTGGTTTTTAGAGGTAATATGTATATAGTAAGATAAACCCTTTTTGGTATACAGGTGTGTAAATTTTGATGAACTTAAATCTTGACGCATAAATCAAGAAAAAAGTGTTTCCATTCTCCCAGAAAGTTCCATTTTGGGAAAAAAAAAAAAAAAAAGAAAGTTCCATTTTGCATTCTCAGCATTTCCGTGACTCCTCAGTTCGTGGCATTCCAGATTATTTTAATGTTAATAGTCATTTAAGCAGATGTGTAGTAGTAACACACTGCAGTTTTAATTTTCCTTTCCTGATAAGCATTTTTTTACATGCTTTTGTAAGTTTCATGTGTTTCTTTGGTGAAGTGAGTTAAATTTTTTGCCCACTTTTAATTGTGTAAATTTCTTATTGAGCTTTCAGTTTGTTAGATTTGCTGAAACAGACAGTTCTGAATAGGGTATGTGTTTTTGCAAATACTTTGTTGTGGCCTGTAATTTTTCATGTGTCCTTTTCAAGAAAAGAATTGTTACATTTGTGTGAAATTCAGTATAAAAGTTTTTTCTTTTAATTACACTTTCTGTTTTATCCAAGAAACCCCTTAAAACTAGGATCGTAAAAAGTTTCCTTTATGTTTTCTTAGAAGTTTTATAAATTGGAGGTTTTACATTTAGTTCTGTGATTTTTCTCTTCCTTTCCCCTCCTGTTCCTCCCCAGCCCTTCCTTTTGAGACAAGGTTTTGCTATGTAGTTCAGGCTGTTCTTGAACTCATAGCATAGCCTAGGCTGGCCTCAAACTTGCAGCTATCCTCCTCCTGGGTTTACAAGCATGTGCCACCGTATGTCTGGCTTCTGGGGTTTATTTTGAGTTGAGATGTGGGGAAAGGTATGGATCTAGATTGTTAATTTTTGCATATGAGTATCTCAATTTTTGTTGTATGATTTGTTGAAAAGTCATTCCTCCAAATTATATTGACATCTATGTAAAAAGATGTGTGTGTGTGTGTGTCTTTCTGGGTTGTTTTGTTCTTTTTGACTGTATGCCTAATTTTTTGTCAATACCAGACTGCCTTGGATATTGTAAATAAGGTAAGTTATAAAATCTGGTGTCTTTACCTCTTCAACTTGGTCCCCTTTTATTTCAAAAATGTTTTGGTTATTTTTGAAACTTTTCGTTGCAAATTGTAGTCTGCCAGTCAGTTTTTATGATATTTGATGGGATATGGGAGGCATTTCATTGAACCTATAGATCAGCACTGTTCAATAGAACTTTGTGTAATGAGGGAAATGTTCTGTACTTGCACAGCCCAGTGTGTCTTAGTCACTAGCACTAGATGGCTGTTAATTGCATAGAATGTGGCTAGTGAAATTGAAGAAATGAATTTTACAGTTTGATTTTAATTTAAATGCAAATAGAGTCATGGCTGTAGTCATGCTGCATGATTACCCTAATGATAGTGCGTATTCCAGTGCATAGATGTGGTGGTACCTATCTTCCTATTTAAACTTTTGATTGTCTTAGTGTTTTATAATTGCTTTATCCCAGCCGGGCGTGGTGGCACACGCCTTTAATCCCAGCACTCAGGAGGCTGAGGTAGGTGGAGCGTTGTGGGTTCGAGGCCGGCTTGGGCTACAACGCGAGCACAAGGCCGGCCTGAGCTACATAGTGCGACCCTGCCTCACAAAAACCCGGGCTGGGAGTTTGGCTCAGTGCCTTAAGCGCTTGTGAGTTCAATCCCTGGTGCCGCAAAAAAAAAAAAAAAAAAAAAAAAAAATTGCTTTATCCCTGAGTATTTTAGGATTTTGGATGCTATGATAAGTGATATTTTTTCTTTTTAATTTCCAATTATTATTGCTGCTATTTAAATTTTTATATATTGACTTGTATCCTGTGATCTTGTTAATTTAGTAGTTTTCTGCAGGTTCTTTGCCTTTTTTTCAATTCGTTTGTTGTTTTGAAACAGGGTCTTCCTAAGTAGTTCAGGCTTGTCTTAACCTCACCATGTAGCTCAGGCTGGCCTTTAACTTGCAGTCATCCTCCTTCCTCAGCCTCCTGAGTGCTGGGATTGCCGGTATACTTTGCAGGCAATTATGTAAAGTGTTAGTAAAGACAGATTTATTTCTTCCTTTTTAAACTGTATGCCTTTTATATATTTTTTTTCATATTACTGTCTTACAGATTTGGTTGGTCTACCAAGTACTCTCTTACACTTGTTGAGTAGATATCTTAGTTTGCTGAGATTTCCAAATTATTTGAATGAATGGGTATTGAGTTTTATTAATACTTCGATTTGATCATGCAGTTTTTCTTTAGTCTGTTCATATGTTGAATTATATTGATTTTTTTCAGATACTGAAGCAACTTTCCATTCGTGCTATTGCCGTGATCAGTTTACTAGTATAGTACAGGTTCAGTATATCTTACTGAAATTTTTAGGACCAGAAGTATTTTGGGATTTTGATTATTCTTGAATTTTGGAATGTTTGCATTCATCTGGGAATGAGATACAAGTATGCAAACAATTTGTATAGTGCATATGTGCCTTAAAAAATAGCCTAAAGATAACTTTCATATAACATTTTTAATGCATCTGCCTTTCCACTCATTTAACGGTCAGATGTGGAATTTTTCCCTTGTGGCATTATGTTGGTACTTAGAAAACTTTGGATTTTGGATTATTTCTGATTTTGAGATAGGACTGCTTAATCTGTCATTTGGATCCATGTTCTTGAGAGATTCATCCCTCTTTATTTTGTGTAACATTTGTCTACTTCTGGTGTTCAATGCTTTATAGCATTGTGATAATACATACATTCAGTGTTAACACACGCATGCGCACACAGTACACTTATTTTTCTTAAAAAGAAAGCCATGTTGGCCCAAGAAGGGAGTAAGATATTTTTCTTTTGTTTTTAATTGTTGAATATTTTAAAGCAGAAAGCAGTGTTTGGGAGGCTTATTTAATCTATTAAGTGAATTTGGAAGATTTTAAGAGTTACATTTAGAATTATTCATAATTTCTTCTTTTCAAATGTAAGTCTTATGCTGTCTGTCCTTTCACTAAGACAGAAGTGGGTCACACCCCTCCCCCTGTTTAATACACTACTCATTTCAACTTTTAAAAAGCTCAGTACTTCAAATAGAAAACACAAAAAAGTAATATGATATTCTATGCTCACCACTTAATATTATTGTTAATATTTTTGCAGTTCTGTTTTAGTTTTTAAAAATCTTAAATGTTGAACATGTTAGTTTTTTTTTTTTTTTTTTTTTTTTTTTGCGGCACCGGGGAACGAACTCACAACCTCGCACCTGCCAGGGCAGGCGCTTAAGCCGCTGAGCCAAACTCCCGGCCCTGGTTTTTTGAGGCAGGGTCGCACTATGTAGCTCAGGCCGGCCTTGTGCTCGCGTTGTAGCCCAAGCCGGCCTCGAACTCACAATGCTCCTCCTACCTCAGCCTCCTGAGTGCTGGGATTAAAGGCGTGCGCCACCACGCCCGGCTGAACATGTTAGTTTTAAATGAACATCTCTGACTCCTTCCTTCTCAGTGCCTTTCCAAGCCACTTAGTGGAGTAGGTATAGCATATATCATTATTATTCCTATTTTTAGCACCTGTTTGTATGAATCTGTAACTCTTTTTCTTGGAAAATGTACTGTACACATTCTTTTGCATCTTGAATTTTTCACTCGGTATTGAGATGTAATTATTGACACTAGAATCTGGTGGTATGTGCACTTTAACTATTTAAGTACTTAGTTGGGTAAAATGCAGTTTGTCTACTTTTCAGCTGATTATTAATAATGGGGTATCTCTCTTTTGTCTGTTACATGTAGTGCTGTGTGTGTGTGTGTGTGTGTGTGTGTGTGTGTGTGTGTGTTTGGGAATGTGTGCCAGGTATCGAACTCAGGACCTTGCACTTGTGAGGCAGGTGCTGTGATGCTAAGCTAAGCTTTATTTTTGTCTACTTGTAGTGCTGTTGTGAGCATCTTTGTAAATGTGTCCTGTTTAAGGCAGGCAAATCCCATGTTTCTTTCTTACCCTCTCTCCTCTTTGGTCCCACTGAAGGATTGACTCCATGGGCATGCTAACATGGATATAGTCCTTTTTAAATTTTTGAGGTAACGTCTAAGTGGGCCAGGCAGGACTTGAACTTGAAATCCTCCTGCCTCAGCACTCCTGAATGCTGGGATTATAGTGGTATACACTGATGCCTGGCTGTCATATTTAAACTGTATACTTTGAAAGTGGGCTGCAGAATATGGGCTTCTTAATTCTAAGAGCTTTTTCAAAGTGTCTCAAAGTTCTGCTGGACCAACAGCAGAATTTGTGTTTTATAAGAGACGAACATTTGGGTCTATCACATTTACAAGGGAGGTGGATAAAGGATAGGAAATGATACTTTATTATTCGTTTGTTTATTTCTTGGTACCAGAAATTGAACTCGGGACTTTGTGCTTGCCAGGCAGGCGCTTATGCCGCTGAGCTATACCCGCCCCACACTTTGTTGTTTCGATGTATTTTTCCTTCACCAAGAAGGTTGACAAATGGGACCCGCCCGTGCCCCCAACCACAAACTCAGGGGTGTTCTATCACTGAGCCATACTTCGCAGCCCTTTTTATTTTTTGAAAGGTGGTCTCACTAAGTTGCCCAGGCTGGCCTTAAATTTGGAACTCTCCTGTCTCAGTCTCTTGAGTAACTCAAATTACAGGCTAAACACACACACACAGTCATACACACACCCCACACACACCCCACACCCCACCCATGTGCTTGCAACCTGTTTGAAATCCTTTTGAATTTAACTTTTATTGCAAGGTCGATTGGTTTTACTCTTCTGTAGTATACTTCCCAGAGTTAAAATTTGGCCTTCTGCACCCCTCTCCCCACCTGTTAAAATTTTTTCTACTGTACACTGTGTATTCTCCTGTTAATACTTTAATATTTTCCTATTCTCTGTCCTTTGTTTTTATTATCTGTTTTGTTCAGGGAGCAAAAGAGCTATAGTATGTGTTCATCTTGTTTTTCTTGTTCTAGCTATCAAGTAATGTTGCTGTTTTTCAAATGACTCTTTATTGTTAGTGCTATCTTAGAAAGTAGGGCTTTCCACCCACATCCCCACCCTCAGTTTTCCTTTTTTCTGGTTAACTGTCCATTCTCTTTTCTGAGCTGTCATCATTAGGTCACCGGTTCAAGGAACTAAGCTTCACAACTTCGCAGCTTTTGGGTTGGAATAATAAACCAAGATAAAATCAGGTTCCCACCAGACTAAAGTATTAGCAGGGTGCTCCAGTTATCCTATTTGATCCCTTCTGTTAAGTGTCATGGTCTTAAAAAGCTCAGTTACTGATGTGAACTTTGTTGGTGAATCTCAAATCTAGAAGGAAAGATGTGTATATTGCATGTTTTATGCTTCGAAGGCGTGGTTCTGCCTGTACCACACTGTAGAAAATACCTTTCTGATTGATGACATTGTTCTTGTTTTCTCTGAAAATTTTACATCTGCCTCCAGAGATTTTTTATGCAGCTTGGTGTGAAAATTTTAAGGGCTGAATTTTTTTTCCCTCCCTCTTCCTCTTGGCTTTTAGGAATCAGTAGTTAATGATTGGTTTTTGTCATATAATTTCTTAGATATACTTCCATTCAGGAAAAGATTTGTGCTTATTAAAAAGAATAATATATTGCAGTACTTAAACATAATTCAGCCATAGAATGTATCATACGTTGGTATTCCATAGAAGTGTAAAGTGTGTTTTACTTTCTTAATTTAAAAAGTTTCAGATAATTATACATGCACATGTAGTTGTAATAAATACTTGTAGGGAAATGTCTCGTGCCCTTTATCTTGTTTTCCTTAGTGGTAATTGTACACAACTGTACATTATCACATCTAGGAAAATACTGTGCTACAATCCATATACTTACTCAACCACCCCTAGTTTTACCTGTACTTGATATGGGGCATGTGTGTGTGAGGGCACATGTATTTCTATCTGATGTTATCACTGGTAGCCTGTCATGATACAAAATAATCCTATCACAGTGCTTCATACAGCTCTTGAACAGTCACAGTCACTGGTCAGAGCATAGATTTTTTTTCCTCTTGGACACTACTGGTAATGAAATTGGATATGTATGATAAGCTAGACATTTATTAAAAATACATTTTAAATGAGAAACTGCTATTCTTCTGAGTGTCTAATCTTACCTACAATTTTTGCTTGAAAATACGACTTATACATATTGGCAAGTACAAAGTAAAATGTGAGAATATTTTGAAAATTAAATTATCTTATGTATTAAAGATTTTAGAAGATTGGTTTGTTAAATTCTCCATTTAACAGCTTTATTGCAGTATAATAAGAATTCCATTCACATTGTTCATTAAATTGTTAAGTGGTTTTTAGTGATTCTATATAGTTAGGCAACCATCTTCACAGTCCAGTTTTGTTTTAAAACGTATTTCCCAGCTAGATGTGGTGGCACACCCCTTTAATCTCAACACTTGGAAGGCTGAGGTAGGAAGATTGCCAGGAGTTTAAGACCAGCCTGGGCTACATAGTGTGAGACCCTACCAAAACAAAGCAAAACAAAGCAACCAGAAACTCAAAACAACAGCAAAAAGTCACATATACTTCAGAAAGTTCCCTCCTGTCTTTTTGCAGTTAATCTTCTCTTCCAAAGCAACCATTGATTGCATTTAGTCTCTATAGCAATTTCCAGCCAGTGTCATCAAACAAGATACAATCCTTTGTTTCTGCCCTAAATCTGCTGTGTGTTACCAGTAATACTGTGTTCCGTTTTATCACTGTGCAGTATTCTGTTGCATGAAATACATTTTCTGTATTCATTCATTAATTGATAGACATTAGAATTGTTTCTAATTTATTGCTGTTACGAATAATGTTGCTTTAAACAATTATGTAGAAGCCTTTGTGTGAATGTGTTTTTGTCTGACCTAAGTAGATATACAGGAGTAGGTAGCTAAATTATATAATAATTATATATTTAAGGTTTTAACTTTAAAGTAAAACTGTTTTCCAAAGTGGTTGTACCATATTACCATCAACAGCATAGGATTCCAGGTTCCATTTCCTCACCAACATTTAGTATTATTTGTGTGTGTGTGTGTGTGTGTGTGTGTGTGTGTGTGTACCGGGGATCGAACTCATAACCTTGGTTCTGCCAGGCAGGCACTTAAGCCACTGAGCCAAACTCCTGGCCCTACTTTTTTCGAGGCAAGGTTGCACTATGTAGTTAAGGCCAGCCTTTAGTATTCTTTTTTATTATAGTCTTTTTGAGTGGGCGTATTATGAAACCTCCCTATGGTTTTATTTCTCAAATGACTAATGATGTTTTAGCATCTCTGTACTTAAACTTATTAGCCATTTGTAGATCTCCAGTCACATCTCCGTTAAAATATTTTGCTTATTTTTGTATTTGCATTTTCATTGGGATGTCTTTGTGTATTTGGATATATATCATTTATCAGATAAATATATTTCTATTTTCCCACTGGTGTCTTTGAAGAGCAAACATTTCAAATTTTTGAAGAAACTGATGGAGTCAGCTCTGGTTTGAGTATTCCCTTAAATTTATATGTTGAATATAATCTCCAA
Organism: Dasyprocta punctata; assembly: GCA_004363535.1. Taxonomy (NCBI): domain Eukaryota; kingdom Metazoa; phylum Chordata; class Mammalia; order Rodentia; family Dasyproctidae; genus Dasyprocta; species Dasyprocta punctata. The sequence goes on along the minus strand of RJWM01000212.1, from coordinate 87,174 downwards.
TATGTTGTTATCAAGAAGTTACGACTTTGGAAAGTGTTAAGAGTCTGTTCTCACTGGAATTAATATAGTTATAAAAGGCCCAGGGGAGCTTTATTTCCCCTTTGTTATGTGAGAAGACATAGGTGGCACCATCTATGAAGAATGGCCCTCATCAGATATTAGATTTGCTAACGCCTTGATCTTGGACTCTCCTAAGTCTTTTTTTTTTTTTTTTTTTTTTTTTTTTTTTTTTTTTTTGCGGCACCAGGGATGGAACTCACAACCTCGTGCCTGCCAGGGCAGGTGCTTAAGGCACTGAGCCAAGCTCCCAGCCCTGGTTTTTTTGAGGCAGGGTCGCACTGTGTAGCTCAGGCGGGCCTTGTGCTTGCATTGTAGCCCAGGCCGGCCTCGAACTCACAACGCTCCACCTACCTCAGCCTCCCGAGTGCTGGGATTAAAGGTGTGCGCCACCATGCCCGACTGACTCTCCTAACTCTTAAAACTGTGAGCCATAAGTTTCTATTGTTTCTGTTCATCCTAAGATATTTTGTTATAGTAGCCTAAATAGACTAAGGCATAGTCCAGTTAATTTTCCTCTTCATGTAGAAGTACATTTTTAAGAAGGAAATTTTACCAGTGAAAGAATGTTTAGTTGGGTGTCATGATGTACACTTGTAATTTCTGCATTCTGGGAGACTGAGGCAAGCAGATCACAAATTCCAATCTAGTTTGTGTTATTTAGCAAGCTTTTAAACAAATTTTTAAAATTGTTTTTAGTATGTGTTGCAGTACGTAATGATTACATTCATTGTGGGGAGTTGGTGTGTGTACAGGACACATCTTAATTCTTTAACTTCTCTTCTCCTCCCCCTTCCCTCCTCTCTCCACCTTTGGGTTTTTTTCCCATTTGCAAAAGCTCTGCCTTCTTGCTTCCTATTGCCTATCTTTAGTTTTGCTTTTTATTTGTATTTTGTGTATAAGAGAAACCATGCAATATTTATGTTTATGTGTGATTTATTTCGTTTAACATTATTATCTTAAGGTGCATCCATTCTCCTACAAGTGCCTCAACTTTATCTTTCTTTGTGGCAGAATAGTACTCCACTGTATGTAAAGAAATGCCTCCTTTTCTATTTAAGCACCTCATTTTTTTTTATCCATACGTTTGTTAATGGACATAAGCTGCTTCCAAGATTTATTTATCATGAGTTGTGCTGCTATAAATATTGGTGTGCATATGTCAGTGTAATATGATGCCTGTAACTCTTTCAGGAAGATAACTAGAAGGGGAATGGCTAGATCAAATGGAATTTCTGTATTTAGTTTTTTGACGAATCTCCACAGTATTTGTATTAGTGTATATTCCCACCAAGAGTACAGAAGGCCTCCCTCTCCCAGCCTTGCCAGCATTTGTTGTTATTTGATTTGTTAGTGATAGCTGTTTTTTATGGAGTAAAATGGAATCTCAGTGTTTTAATGTGCATTTCTCTAATGCCAGAGATGTTGAACTTTATTGTTAACTTTTTAAATGTACTGGCCATTTGTAGTTATGTAGAAGAGTCTGTTTATACCAGTTCTCCATTTTGTGATTTTTGCGTCTAATTTTTTTCAAATTATATTTGGCAGGGTTTTTTTTTCCCTTGTTCTTTATGTATTCTAGATACTAGGTTCTTTCTCTGAGAAGGAAGTGGCAAGAATTTTTTCCCTTATTTTGTAGGTTGTTTCCTCACTGTTGATTTGTAGAAGTTTTTAAATTTGATACTCCATTTGTTGATTCTTGATATTTCTTATGAAATTGGAATTCTGTTAACAATGCCTCTGTCTTCAAGAGTTTTACAAATCTTGTCTTCCAGCAGGTTGTTTAAGTGTTTAGATACTTGATCTGCTTTGATTTTATTTTACTACATGGTGAGGGACATGGGTCTAGATCTGCATATGCGTAGCCAGTTTTCCTAGCACAGTTATTAAAAAGGCTATCATTTCTTCAAGATATATTTTTGTCCCTTGTCAAGTATCAGATGGCTGAATGTACTGGAGTGGTTTTCTGCATCCTTTGTTCTGTGCCATTGATAAGAATGTCTGTTTTTCTGTGCCAGTACCATAAAATTGGCGTTGTTGGTGTTGTGTTGTGTTGTTTTGACCACTGTAGCTTGTAATGTAGCTTAAAATCCTGGATAGTGGTACCTCTTGCTTTGCTCTTTTTACCTGATTACTTTTGCTGTTCTGGGTCTCTTCTGGTTCCATGTGAATTTTAGGATTTTTCTCTCTTATTCTATGAGGAATGCTGTTGATATTTTGGTTAGGGTTTCATTAAACCTATATATCAGTTTTGGTATTGTGGTCATTTTGACAGTATTGGTTCTGCCCATTCAGGAATGGCATGTTTCCATTTTTTTCTGATGTTCTTTATTTTTTCAGAGTTCTGTAGTTTTTATTCTAGAAGTTTTTCACTTACAGTTCTTAACTGTTCAATTATACTTGAAGTTGTGAATGGTGTTTTTCTAATTTCTTTCTCTGGATTCATTATTGATCTGTAGGAACACTGTTGGGTTTTATGTTGATTTTTGTATCCTGCTACCTTGCTGAATTTGTTAGTTCTAGGAATCTTGGTGGAATTTTTGGCGTCTTCTGTGTAAAGCATTGCGTTATCTGCCAAAAAAAAAATTGATAATTTGACTTGTTCTTTTCCTGTAGCTGTCGCTTTTATTTCTTTCTCTTGCCTTATTGTTCTGGCTGTTTTGAGTACTATATTGAACAGACATGGTGATGGTGAATAATACCCTTATCTTCTTCCTGACTATAGAAGAAGTTTTCAGCTTCCCCTATTTAATTGTGATGTTGGCAGTATGTTTCTCATAAATGGCTTTTATCAGATTGATATAAGGCCCTTCTCTGCCTGTTTTCTTCAAAATTTTGATCATGAATGGATGTTGAATTTTTCAAAGGCCTTTTCTACATCTATTCAGATGATTTTTTTTTTCTGAATATGTTTATCGATTTGCGTGTGTTGAACCACCCTTGCTTACATCCCTGGAATGAAACCTGTGTGGTCATGATGTGTGATCTGTTTAATGATTTGCTGCATCCTGTTTGCCAGTGTCTTGTTAAGGATTTTTGCATCTATGTTCACTAAAGAGATTGGCCTGTAGTTTTTTAAGTTGAACCCTGGCCTGGTTTTTGAATCAAGGTAAGGGTAACTTCTAGAGATGAGTTTGGTACAGTACTCCTTCCTTTTCAGTTTCATTAAAGAGATGAAGAGTATGGAATTTACTGGCCAGTCCCCTGGATCCTGGGCCTTTTTTTTTTTAATTGGTAGGTTTTTATTACTGCTGGAATTTCGTACTCTGTTATTCGATCATTGAGAGTTTTTATATCTTACTGGTTCAGTTTTGGCAGTTCAGATGTATCTAGGAGACTGTACATTTCTTCTGGATTAACCAGTTTATTGGAGTGCAGGATTTTTATTTTGGTGATGTTTGTTGTGATTTTGCCTTTTCATTTGCATTGGTATGAGTCTTTCCTTATTTTGGTACTCATGGCTAAAGTCTTCCCTATTTTGTTTATTCTTTGAAGAACCTGCTCTTTGATTCATTGATTCTTGTGGTTTTGGTCTCAATTGTGTTAATTTCTGCTCTGATCTTTATAATTTTCCTTCTTTGTACTTGCTTTTGGATTGTTCTTGGTTGTTTAGGACCTTGAGTTGTACCACTAGGTTATTTATTTGAGCATGGTCTGTTTTTCTGATGTGAGCATTTAGAGGTATAAACATCCTTTTGTGACTGTTTTCATTCTGTCCCATAGATTCTGGTATGTTATACTGGCATTACTGTTTAATTATAGAAACTGATTTCTTTATTCTTTTTTTTTTATTTACAAAGAATCTACAAAAAAATAAATAACAGGTTTAGCAAGGTCATGGTACAAGGTCACAAAAGCCATATCCAGAAATTTAGTGTTGGCCTATATACAAGCAATGAACAGTTCAAAAGAAAAATTGTAAAGGTACAAGTTATAACATCACAAAAGAGCTTAAAGTAACACTGCTGTATAAATTACCAAAATACATTCAATTATCTGTATCCTAAAAACTAAAAATTGATCAAAAGTACTCAAATACAACCTAAATAAGTGAAGAGAGACTATGTATGTGAATTGGAAAAATATCAAAACATTTATTATCCCTAAACTTACCTCAGTGAATTTTTTTCTTTATCTTAACTATTTTTCATATACTTATACATAAACATATACATAGTTTTTCCTTCAGTTTGTCACACAAGTGCAGTGGTACGATGCTTACATATGTGTGACTTATTTCATTGAAAAGTATATTCTCAAGACGCATCCATTTAAGTATGAAGGTGTTGGATTTATCATTCTTTATAGCTGAGTAGTATTCCATTATATAGAAATATCACATCTTTTTTGTCCATTCCTCAGTCGACGGGCTTTTAAGTTGTTTCCAAGACCTGGCTGTTATGAACTGCACTGCAGTAAACATAGGTGCACATATATCGCTGTGGTATGATGTTTTTAATTCTTTTGGGAAGATACCCAGAAGGGGAATAGCTGGGTCAAATGGGACCGCCAGTCCTAGGTTTTTGAGGAATCTCCACACTGACTTCCACAATGGTTGCACCAGCCTGCATTCCCACCAACAGTGGAGAAGGGTTCCTTTTTCTCCACAGCCCCTGCAGCATTTGTTATTGGTTGACTTGTTAATATTAGCCATTCTTTCTGGGGTGAGGTGGAATCTCAGTGTTGTTTTAATTTGCATCTCTTGAATGACCAGTGCTGTTGAACATTTTTTCATGTATTTATTTGCTGTTTGTTCTTCTTCATCTGAAAAGTATGTGTTCATCTCAGATGCCCATTTTTGAATTGGGTCTTTAAATCTGGGAGTACTGATTTTTTAAAGTTATTCTTAACGTTCTCAGTAGCAATCCTTTATCTGAAGGACAGCTGGCAAACGTTTTATCCCAGATTGTGAGTTGTCTTTTCACTCTGTTGGTGGTTTCTCTTGTTGTGCAAAAGCTTTTCAATAGGATGAGATCGGATGAGATCCTATTTGTTGATTCTTTGTGATAGTTCTTGTGCAATCTGGGTTTTATTCATAAAGTCTTTACCTACACCAATGTCTTCAAGGAGTTTTACCTACTCTATCTCTTCCAGGAAATTTAATGTTTCTGTTTTATTCCATTCAGATTTTAACTTAGTACATGGTGAAAGATGGGTCCAGTTTTAATCTTCGGCATGTGGAAAACCAGTTTTTCCTACACCATTTATTAAAGAGGCTATCTTTCTTCCAATGAATGTGTTTGGTACCTTTGTCAAAGATAAGGAATCTTAGTGTGTTTGCAGTTGTTTCTACATCTTCTAATCTATTCCATTGATCTTCTGGTCTGTGTTTTTGCCAGTACCACCGTTTTTTTTTTGTTTTTTTTTTTTGTTTGTTTGTTTTGTTTTTTGTTTTTGTTTTTTAATCACAGTAGCTTTATAGTATAATTTCAAGTCAGGAATTGCGATGCCTTCTTGTCTTTGTTGCCCAGGATTGCCTTTGTTATTCTAGATCTCTTCTGGGTTCCAGATGAATTTTAGGATTGTTTTCTCTAATTCTGTGAGAGATGCTGTTGGAATTTTGATTGGGATTGCATTGAAATCTGTATAACAGTTTTGAAAGTATCGCCATTTTCACTATATTGATTTTTCCTACCCAAGAGCATGGGATATCTCTCCATTTTCTAATATCCTCTTCAGTCTCCTTCTTCAGAGTACTATAGTTTTCAATATAAAGGTCTTTTACATCTTTCATTGGAAACTGATTTCTTATTGACCATTCCAGTGTGTTGTTTAATCTCCATGTAATTGCCCAATTTCTATGATTTAGTGAGACTCTGTCTCCAAAAAACAAAACCAAAAGAATTGGAAAGGTAGCTTAGTATGAAGGTTCCAGGTTTAATCCCCGGTTGGGGATAGATGGGTGTGAGAGTGATACGCTTTCCTTTATTCTATTTCTAAAACAGTTTGAATACTGCCTTGATTCTTGGCTGGTTTTTAGTTTTATTTCCCACAGTGAAAAATAATTTATGATATATATTTTTGCTCCAGAGCTTTCTAGGTATATTATACATCTTGCGTAAAAAGTTGGCTTTCATCATCTTTATAATGAAAAAGTACTGTTTTTCAAAGAGCACATAAATAAGCTTGACTGAGATATGCAAGATACATGTGTTATAATTAATGCCAAACCACAGTCTAATTATTAGAAATGCAGGCTAACCAGTATGTTTGAGATCTATTTTCTGTCTTTACTGTGTAAACTAACAGCAGAAGAAATTTTTCAAAATCTCTTTTAATTTCTTCTAAAACTTTTAAATAGAGGCTTAATATTATTTGAATTGTTTTTTAATTATCATCTGGATATCAAGTTAAACAGTGTTAATTTGCCTTGAGAGTTGCCATGTTGTTGTTACCCCTCCCTTTTTTTTTACTCTCTAAACTTAACATATCTCAATTTTGTCTTAATTTGGTATTAGCTCTCTAGTAAGAATTATCATAGTAAAAGGTAGCTCTTGAGTACATAACTGTAGTACTTTTAAAAAGAGAAAATCTATTAGAAGAAACAAAGTTCATATTTAATTAGGGTATTAGGGTTAAATTTCTTACTTTTTTTGGAGACCAGGATCTCCCTTTGTCACCCAGGATGGCCTCAAACTTAGCAGTGATGTGCCTGCCTTAGCTTCCTGACTGCTGAGATTGCACACGTATTTCCATACCACCACCACAAGGTTCAATTTCTTTACTCCTGCCCCACGCATTCACTTGCATTTGCAGAAGCACAATAGTAACACTTAAAGTAAACTTCTCTGGATTTCAGAATATGTGCAAATTAAAGGGATCCTTTATCGGACTACTTTTTACAAATCCTTAGCATTTCTGTCAGCTGTCTTGTGTCAGTCTCCCCTTGGGAGAGGTATTCTTGCTCTGGCAGTATGTAAACACGTATAAGTGACAGAAAATGAGATCCCCACTCAGGTAGGATATAATGTAGACTATGGAGTCACCTTAGCTCGTGCTGCTATAATAATATCTGAGACTGGGTGATTTATAAAGAATAGAATTTTTATGTTCTCACAGTTTTGACGACTGGGAAAGCAAAAAACCAAACGGATCTATCTAGTTCCCTTTTGTCTTTTATAAGGTATTCATCCCTGTTGCATTAGAGATTTATGGTTCATTAACATGAATTTTAATATTTCATATGATTTAAATATTCAAACTAGTAGGAATATACATTTCTTAATTTATATGCATATTTTTCTTGCAAACCTGCAAGTTTTTCTTGCTAAAAAGTGAAACAGCTCATTTAAATTTGGCAGTATTATGGGGAAAAAGTAATGTACATATCATTGGTGCTTCACTGAAAACCTACTTGAGATAATGCTCAAATGTGAAGCATTTGGAGAATTTTTAGAAGATACTTCCTTTGGTTTGCATTATACGCAGTTAATGGAAGTTCATCTTATAGATGGAACACCTGTTTATTGCAGTCTTCCATAACTTCACAGCATACCACCTCCCCACCCCCAGTAGTTGCACAGAAGTGGTAGTATGGAGCAAAAATATGTACCATAAATTATTTTTCACTGTGGGATAAGAAAACTAGAAACCAACAAGAGTCAAGGCAGTGTTCAAACAGTTTTAGAAATAGAATAAAGGAAAGCATATCACTCTCGCACCCATCTATCCCCAACCAGGGATTAAACCTGGAACCTCCATACTAAGCTACATTCCCAATCCTTTTGGTTTTGTTTTTTGGAGACAGAGTCTCACTAAATCATAGAAATTGGACAGTTATATGGAGATTAAATAACACACTGGAATGGTCAATAAGAAATCAGTTTCTAAAGAAAGTGTGTTGTAATCTTTTTACTGTCTTGAAATTTGCCTGAAACAAATTTTAAGTGTTTTCAAGTCTTCTGTGATAAGTTGGTTCTGCTGAGTTAATCTCAAGCTTTTGGTTAGGCTATGGTTAAAAGCAGCACGTAGTTGTATAGTTGTTTAGGTATTATATCTTATCCTCTTAACCAGCTGTGATCTACTAAATGGAATGTACAAGCCAAGACCAAACTGATTGAATTACTTAAGTTTTTAAAATTCCTTCCCTCAACCGGGCATGGTGGCACATGCTTTTATTGGAGGCTGAGACAGTGGGATCGCTGTGAGTTTAAGGCCAGCCTGAATTGCGTAGTGAGACCCTGTCTCAAAAAATAGGGTCGGGGATTTAGCTCAGTGGCATAAGTGCCCGCATGGCGGTCACGAGGTCGTGAGTTCAATCCCCGGTACCAAAAAATAAAATAAAATCAAGTTCCTTTCCTCTGAAGTGTGATAGATTTTTGTTCTCTCATTAGTTACCTTTTCACTATATTAATTTAGGCTTTCATCTGCACTAAAGGTTTTATTTTTGTTTTTAAGAATGTTCTCTGACACACCTATTAGTGTCTTTTGGAAGTTGCAAGAGGGTGTTTTTGGAAGGAAGTTGATTTGACCATGAAACTTGAACTGATTTTTTTCAAATCTCTGGGCTGTTTTACTTCATGTAATATGCGTAGGAAGGTAAATCTGCTAAGATATAATCAAAGCCCATTTGCTGCAATACCTATAAATTTTGGGGTATCTGTTGCCTCCTTATTTTGCACTATTAGTGTAACTTTCAAGGAATGATTCTGAATCTCTTGAGAGGGATGAACAAACCATCTTCACTTCTGTGTCCCTACAGATATTGGCCTATAATGCTTCTATGCTGCATCTGGAGTCTTGATCATCTTTGAAATGGTTTCATGGAATATAGGCATCTTTCATTTACATTCCTTTCCAGAGAAATGTTGGGATGGTTTCTCACCACAGATTTATAGATTATCTGAGCTAAAGTTGGTTGCTCATTCTCCCTATACATGGTATAAAATGTGTTTAGTTTTGTGTTCTGAGCTATCTGTATGGCTTGGAATATAGTTTAAAATTTCTAAGCTAAAGTAAAAACTGCTATTAAAACCTGTAGCATAGTAAAAAGTAGCTTTTCCTTCAGTCATGTAACTTGGAGCTTACCCCTTTGGTAAAGTGGAGGTGAAGTACAAGATCATATTAAAGTTGAATTTATAAAATATGTTCTTACAGAAGTCTTAAAGATGGAAGTTGTTTCATTTAATTTTTAAAATGCTACAAAATTGAATGTAAGTTATATGTTCTTGGTACATTAGAATATTTCTGTTGATGGTAACTAGATTTTTCTTACTGACTAGAACAGTGTCAATAATATGGCAGATTTTTGAAAAGTATTTTCAAACTTAAAAAATTGATCCTCCTAGGCCAGGGATTTAGCTCAGTGGCTTAAGCGCCTGCCTGGCACGTGCAAGGTTGTGAGTTTGATCCCCGATACCAAAATAAATAAATAAATTTTAAAAAATTGATCCTGAAATACAACCACTTAAGCTGATATTACTATATTATATGTTTAAGTTTATAAATGCTGAGTTTGGGGAGCATTACAAAGTAATTCTTTTCTTTCTCATCATTACTGTTGCTGATTAGTACTTAAGGAAGACTCCATGTCTCAGTTTTTTTGAAGATGAGCATTGCGAATTCGGAGGAGAAAGGAGTGTAATTACAGAGAGTGAATGTCCTGGAAACCGTAGGTTTCGTGTGGTTTCTGCCTGGAGGACCCTGTATGTGCAGAGCAAGATGCCCCACTTTGTCTGGCTTTTGTTTTCTAATCTGTAAAACTTCTAGAAGGCTCAGACTCTTTAGATCTCAATGGTGTGTTTCCATTTTAAATCTTTTATTTTGTTCTTGTGATCTGAAAACTATTTTGTCTTAAATAAATGTGGCTAATCTTCCCTGTGAGCGGTACATTTATGTGTTCAACAATTTATAGATAAAAACTATGGAACATGTACAGGCACTTCCATGTCATTATTCATTAAACAATATAGTATAACAATTTATGTAGTATTTACATTGTATTATAAGCAGAGACGGCTTAAAGCATGTGCATGGGGAAATGGGTGTAGTTTTATGTCCAAATACGCCTCATTTTATATAAATGAGGAGCAGACATGGGTGATAATGAAGTGTCCTGGAACAAAGCCATTACAAATATCTAAAGATGATTGCATAACATCTAAGTTGCTTATTGGTTATATTATTTGCAAGTATTTTGCAGATTGTTGAAAATAGTGTGTCTTACTGCTTTTTTCCCCCTTCCCACTTCTAAGATGAAAATGTAACAGCAGTGTATGTTCTTTATCTTTTACTGTTTTTCAGGTAACATCAACTATAAGCTGATGTATGTGTGCCTACTATATTCGGTACTCAGATCTACTGCAGAGTTAGAGATCTTACATATCCAAATACCTTTCTGAACTTGTTCTGAGAGAATTAAGCCCAAAGGTTTTCCTTGTTGGTAGTCAGTTACCTCTTCCCTTGTATAATCCAAGCGGTACTAATTACATGGATCTTGGGGAGGATTGAGAAAGAAAGGGTTTCATCTGGAGGAATCAATACTGTTATGAATTTACAGATCTAAAACAAACTGACCAAGAGATGCTCTTTGTACTTGAGACATCACCACCTGGCATATGCTTTTAGTTTTTTTGGTAACCCAAATTGTGAACACCTGCAGCTCTTTGTTTCACTGGTGGTAATATGTATTGGTGTCCCAGATTGTCTCTCACTATACGCGCATGTACACAAGCACACTTGCATGCACATACACTTTCCTTTCTATTAGATTTACCTGATCCCTGAATTTAAAGACTAATTTCCTTTGTGAAGCCCTTATCTATTTGCTAAAACAAAGTTGGTAATCTCTTTTCTGTTACAGTATCTAGGTTTTTAACCATCATTTTTCACATTTTACAATATTTTAACTAAATTGTCTATCTGTATCTATCAATACAGGGCAGGAGCTATTATTGATTTTCTCAAAATGTGGTATGTGTTGGTTGAATTTTGAATAACTCATCCACTTTTACGGTTTAATAGTAGGCATTTGCATTAAGGTTTGGCCATAGGAATAGCACTGTATCTGGACACCAAACACTAGAACCCTGTGGCCTATAAGGAGAGAGAAATACAGTCTTGGCCTCATTAAAATCACACTCAAACCAACTGAACTCATAACCACAACTTGACTGGGTCATAAAGACACTCAGATATATTGAGTTGTGTGCAAAAACCATAATGCTTTAGATACAGGTATATAATTAGTTGTAGAAAAAGAGCCTGTGGTGTTTAAAATAATTTCAAAAGACCCTCAGTGAGGTATAAAGCTCTCAGAAGACCTGAATGGGATTGCCTGCATTTTCAGTAACTAATATTGTAAAGATCACTACTGTCTCTGGGCCTTGTGCCATTTTCTCATTTGTGAAATTGTTGTTTTGAGAGAATTTTTTTGAGAATAAATGAGAATGTTGAAAGTGAGAAAGCAGCAAATAGAGAAACCTAACAAATTCCAAGTTTAAATTATTGAGAAGTTCCAGGTTATTACTAATCTTGGTCAGAATAACTGATAAATAAAGCTTAGCATATGATGGATGTTTGGTAAATCTCTGCTGAGTCAAAGACTTCAAGATGATGATGGTGATGATGATGATAATGATACTGTAAGTAGAATTGGGATCCTGAAAGAGTAATCTAGGCAAAAGTTGCCTCTGGAGAAGATTCCAGAATACAGCATTACCTGAGAAAGTACTGGGAGACCTTAAGATCTTAGATCTGGCACCATAGTGTGTTGTGAAAACCCTTCCTTTTGAGGAAGTAAATTATATAATCAGTGAAAGACTGAACCTTGATCCTTTTTGTGATAAACTAAACTCAGGTAAGCTGTACTTTGATTTACAGCAGAATGTGGCAGAATAACTGTTTATTGAGTGACCATTATAAAGCAGGCCCAATGCAGAATATTTTATGGATGATTTTTATCTTTATGCCAACCATGAAAAATTTATTATAACTCCATGTAAAAGACGAGGACAGGAATAACCCACCTAGAATACACATAAAAAGCAGTCCAGTTGGGTACTTTGACTTGGCAAGGAAAGAGTTACTTGACAGGAAAGCAGGGTAGCGTGGGTGGTGGTATCTTGTTGCAAAGGTTTGGCCTTCCCAAAGTTGGTGGGAACAAAGGTGAAGCTGATTTTACTTACTTTTGAAATGAGTATCTTGTTTTTGTTTTAATTTTACTGAAGGAATAAGTCAGATCTTTTAAGTTTGTGCTGTATGGTAAAGATTGGTCTTACTGTTAGGAAGGATTATGCTCAATGCACTGTACTATCTTAGAAAGATAACTGTTTTAGGGTGATAGCAGTAACGTATGTGAGCACTTTAAATTTTGGGAGGAAGATTACAGTTACATACAAGAACTGTATCCAGTAATTTTACTTTCCACTTCAGTAAATAACACAATCATATTAACCATCCAAAGAAGAAATGAAAGCAAAATTTTCATCATTCAAATGTCTGACTGTACCTATGGTATGTTTTGCATTACAAAGCCTCCTTTCTTGAACAGATGACAGTTGCACTGTAATGTCCTCACATTTCTTTACCTTCTGTAGAACACAAGAGCAATTCACTTAAGTTTTCAATTCCTTCATGTCACCTTGTTTGTAATTGCATTTAGTTTTTCAAATGCCTTCTAGCATCTTGTCAGCTTCTTACCCTCAACCCCAGAGATTTGAATCCAGTAGATTCTCATATCAAGATGTATTCAGGTATGCTATAGAAAGTCATGATTTCTTGCAGTATAATGCTATTACTTCTTCAGCGTATTGTTCACCAGTCCTCTGAGTATTAATTTAGCATATGTCAAATATTTGACTTAACTTTATTTTTGCTTTGTATACTCTGAATATTTTGTGCTATTTATGGGTTTAGATCTTTATCTTCAGAAGAAATTGTAATGTTTAACTTGTTTGGCATTGAACTTAAGCCCAGAGTAAACAGACTCCTTGCCTTTTAAAAAACCTAAAAGTAAAAAGTAGTTTATTGTTTTAAGCTGTATTGATTGGATAAAGTACTAAAAGTAAAGGGAAATAATTCTGAAAGTACTAAATTACTGAAATTGTAGGAATAACTTAGAAGTACCACATGAAAAAAAATGTGTTTGGAAGGAATTCCTGATGCATGATAATTTTAGGTTATTTCTGTCAGCCATAAGATTTGTAAGTTAATAATGTAATATAAAGACAGGGCCAGTAGCACCTGTCTGGCAAGTGTGGGGTTCTGAGTTCAATTCCCGGTATCCCCTCCCCCCCAAAAAAGACATATTCTGCCTTAATGGTGATAGTAGAACAGAGCACAACTTGAATAATGCAGTTACTGTCAAAATAAGTCTTTGTGTTTGAAGACATTTTTAAAAGTGTAAATGTGAGAAGGAAATAGAAATACAAATGGGATTCGTGGACTGTGGGGGAGGAGAGTAAGAAACCCATCCCTTCCTGCAAGTTGGCACCATTTGCCGACTGTGGGGGAGGAAAAAAGAAGCCAAGGCCCTTCCTGTGAGTCGGCACCATGTGTGGGCCACTGGGAGGAGAACTACATGCCAACCTCTTCTGGCGTGTGGGCTGAGACACAAGATCTATGTTCCCATCTGTGTCTTCATCCTTGTCATTGTTGTCATTGTCATATATATATATGTATCCCCACCCTCTACCCCCCAAAATGACTGCCTGATCTGGAGAAACACAGGCTGAGAGGACAGCTACTATTGAGGTAAAACACAACTTAATGCTTGTAGTGTTCAGTGTGTCACTGAACACTACAAGCCTAAAGCCGGTAGTCTAATCATCTGTTTAGAGGATAGCAATGCTCAATGTAGCATCTATGGGGAATCTCCTTCTAAAGGTGGTAGCCATTGTTAATTCCCTATTCTCTTATTTTGAGATCCTGTATCATTTTCATTGTTTTATTTGGTTGGGTTTTATTCTGTTTTGTCTTGTTTGATTTTGTTATACCTGATGGCATGGGTAGCTGTTTCAAAGATAACAAGATATATTGTGGTAGCCATTTTGGATTTACTATTACCTTGTTTTGAAGTCGTGTATTGCATTATTTTGTTTTTATTGGTTCTGTTCTGTTTTGCTTGATTTTACTGTGTCTGAAGGTATGGACAGCTATTTTGAAGGCAACAAGAGGCATTATGGTAATCCTTGATTTCGTATTACCTTGGTGTTTTGTTTTGTTTTGTTTTGTTTTGTTTTGTTTTGTTTTGTTTTGTTTTGTTTTGTACTAGAGATCAAACTCACAACCTGAAGCCTGCCAGGCAGGTGCTCATGCCACTGAGCTAAATCCCCAACCCTTTTTTTGAGACAGGGTCTCAGTATGCAGTTCAGGCTGGCCTTGAACTCACTTTGTAGCCCATGGTGGTCTTGAACGCACAACGATCCTTCTGCCTCAGCCTCCCGAGTGCTGGGATTAAAGACACGAGTATGGCGGCTGAAGGCACTTACTAAGCATAGTTTTTCTTTTCATTCTTGAGACTGGTGTCAGTTTGACAAATCCACATGTGTTGTAGTTTAGGCACAATGCCATATATTTAACCTTTAGCTAACATTAGGTGAGAGCGTTAAGAAGCCTTGTAATCCATTGTCACGTCTCTGTGCTCTGGCCAGTGAAGACCGTATGCAAGTGTAGCTGTGGAGAGATTGTGGGCATTAAGTAGGCTGTGTATTGAAAGCCACTTTTGGCATTGATGTGAGATTCTGTAAATGGAAAATGACTTCATATAATAGCACCAGGATGGTGTGGTTTACAGTTGGCCCAGGTTCATCTTAGTACAAGTTCTTGAGGAGGACTAATTTAATTTTTCTCATTGTGCCACTTGGAACCATTCTTAAGAGTGCATTTAAAGACAGAGAAGGCAAATTGTCCCTTTCACTTGTGAGGTAAATTTTAGATTAAAGTCACCTTTTTTTAATAGGTAAAATTACTTAGTAACTGGTTAAATACATCCTTATCTTTAAACATTTGTTGTCAAGGATGCCCAACAGTCTGATAATGACCAGATGCACCAAATAATGCAAAATAGCTACTGAAATTGAAAATAATACATAATGTACATTTAATTTTGAATGAGTGTAAGCATTACTGTGTATTTAATGAGTATTAGGAGTAGAGTTCCATTATTACAGGCGACATTGTTTAGCAATTTTCTTATGTAACAGCACAAGCTTCAGCCAAGTCTACTTAGGTAAAGTTAGGCAATTTTAATAGTTTGAGTTGACCTATATATGACTTTAATTTGCCTTCTTACAACTGTAATGCAGTTGCAATTTGAGGAACAACTTTAACTGCATTCATTCTTGTTCTCTGTTTTGGGACTATGCATCTGTCCTTGTCTGTCAGATTCCCAAGCTTTTTGCCAGGGCCACAGCAAACAAACATGAATTTATTTCCCTTTTTTTTTCTTTTTTTTTTTGTTCCCCTTTTTGGCTGGTGATGAAAATGGAGAGAAGCTTCTCTCTTCAGCTGGGCTCAAGGACCCTAGAGTTGGGTTAAGTCTAGGTGGAATTAGGCGAGTAATGTCTAGTGTTTCAGGAAGGGTGGAGGGAAACATAGATGTTTCTTAGGAGAGCTATCCCTAAGACAAGTATTTCTGAACTGGTACTTCATATTGGAGTCCCCTGGGAGATATTTAAAGATACCTTTTCCTACATGGCCCTCATCTCATGTTCAGTCTCAGTGTTTATCTGTGCCTGACTGTCTGTCTGTCTCTGGCGTGTGTGTGTTTGTGTGTGTGTGTGTGTGTGTGTGTGAGAGAGAGAGACAGACAGACAGACAGACAGACAAGATCTCACTATGTAATTTAGACTCACCTGGAACTCACTGTGTATCACAGACTGGCTTTCAACTTTTGGTGATCTTCCTGCCTCAGCCTCTGGAGTGCTGGGACTACGGGCATGTGCCGCCATGCCTGGCAGTATCTATCTTTGTTTTGTTTTGTTTTTTAAGGGTCCTTGGTTGATTTAGCTTGCAGTCAGATATGCAAATTACTGATCTCTTAAGGATAAGCAAGCATGGATGAGGATCACTCTCTGTTCTGGTGGGATAGCCTACCAAGATGCTTATTTCTTTAAAAAGTTGTTTCTGTTCTGTTTAATTTTTCAGCACAGGCTTATTGAAGCACTGAGTTAAAACCCTCTTCTTTCTCCTTTAAATTTTTTTATTTTTATTTTTTAATTTCGACACAGGATCTCAGTTACTAAATTGCCCAGGACTGGACTTAATTTGTAATCCTCCTGTCTCAGTGTTCGAAAGTGCTAGGATTACAGGCGTGTGCCACCATGTCCAACAGGCATTTCTTTGAATATTCTCATTTCTGTCCTTCAGAATACTTGGCTTCAAATGCTTTTTACTTTTACATATGTGATTCCTGTTACATATGTGATTGTTTACTTGTTTACCTCTGTCTGTGATTAGATCAAGTTCTTTGAGAGAAGCATCTGTTTTATCCACCGTTGTATTTCTGGCATCTACACAGTGCTTGAGTTACAGTATATGTATGTCGAATGAATGAATAATTGAAAGTGCAAGGTCATCAAACAGAAATTCTGCATGTGTCTATATAAGCAAATAACTAATTTGCACTAATAATGCAAAGGCTTCTGGAGATGGTGAAATTATTATAGATGGAGCATTATAGATGAAGGCTTTGAATTGGAGGTAAAAATAGGAAGAAATAGCTAACAGTTGTCAGGTTTCGATGTGAGAGTAAAGGGTAAGCAACCACACCTATTTGTTTAGGGTATAGGGATTGTTAGGGGAAGGTAGGAATCAGCTTGGGGTCAAATTGTGGGATTTAAGACAGGATTGAAGGAGGAATGATGATTTAAACAGAAGCTGTTAAATCCAGTAGATTCTTAACTTACAAGGATCTTATCCTCTTTTGTAATCCCGAGGAACTCAGTTTTATCATCCTACCCCTAACTCTTCCTTGTTCTTCTTTTTGTCTTTCCTTTTTCTCAGAGGTACTTGAGAACTCTGAACCCAAACTTGAAGTTCAACTAACTGTAGCAAAACTGTATTTTTTTGTGTTGTTTTTCTTTTCATAATTTTCTGACTCTGGTTTTCATTGGTATTGATTGTTCAATCTCGGTGTGTATATTTTGTAAGCCATTTCATTTCTTAGTAGGACAGGATTAGGGGGGTATTGGTTGGAATATATTGGAAGTCTCAAGCTCTTTTAAATATTTGCTTAATTTCCACTCTTTGAGATATTTAGATTTTAATCTATCCCTTTCCTCAGCTTCAGTTAACATACAGAATTCATTTATTGGAGAGGTGATTACCCATGTTGTAATAATAAATTGAAACTCAAAATGTAAAAAATAAAGAAAATGTAAATTCTTAAAACATTAATCATCATAAAGTACTTAGTATTTTTCAGTTGTTAAAGAATTTTACATAACTTCATGCTCATTATATCTAAAACAATAAGATCCAGCCCAAATTCTTACCTGTTGCCAGATACCAGACTATGGGAAAATGAGGTCTTCCCTACTAACCTTCAGTCACTAAGCAGAAAGCCATGTAGCCAACTGAGTACAAAACTGCCTATATAATTTCATGGTGAATGCCCAGCTTTCCATTGGTGGCAGGTGTAGTTTGACCCTGTTATTTTTTCTTGTGGGGGGATATTCAAGGTTATTGATTGGCATGCCACACTGATTTCAAGTACCTTCAGTGGTACTTTCATTTGAGGAAGGACATTTAATTTGAAGCTTCTGTTGGAGGGAGGGAGGATTTTTACTGAGAAAATTAATTGGTCTTTAATTTTGGAAACAAATGAAACACTGTTTTAAGGCAAAGTAAAGCAGGAGACTGATATTCCTTTCAGAAAATATTTCATAGTTTTCTTGAAATTTCCCCAGTATGACAGCCAAACCAAATGGAGTATTTTCCAGACCCTTCTCCTTAGTTTTTTCCCCCTCCTTATTAAAAGAAAATCACTCACTTTTAGGCTTAAATTACTTTAGGCTTCATAATTTTTATTATTTTATTTTACTGCTGCTTTTTATTTTATTCGTTTGTTTTTTTGAAGACAGAGTCTTGCTAGGTAGGTAGTTCAGCCTGGCCTGGAACTCGCTGTGTTGTAGCCTAGGCTGGCCTTTGATTCCTGACAGTCCTTCTGCCTCATCCTCCCAAGTACTAGGGTTATAGGTCTATGCCACTATGTCTCACTCATAATTTTTAAATATACGTGTTTGGGTTATATTTTGTCACCTCCATTATGAAAACTAAATCCTAGCGAAAACAAATGACTAGGCAAAAGTCATGCAGCTAGTGAGAGTAAGGGCTAGAAGTTGAAGATGTCTCCTGACTATTGTTTTAAGAACCAGTTTCATGTGATAAATTTCATTCCACATAGTAAGTTGAGTTTATAGAACAGCCTGCTCTTTAGAACAACCGTGAAAACCTTAGGAGGCCTGTAACCTGAGGATTTTAACAGCAATAGTTGAGGCTGGCTTATTGGGTAACAATATGTCCGCTTTACTTGGTCATCTGGAAGCATCGTTGCCATTAGCCCTGTCTTAGTCCATTTAGGCTGCTCTAACAAAATACCGTAAACTTTCCTGGTTTGCAGACAACAGGAGACTGGGAAGTGCAAGACGAAGGTGCCAGCAGATTGATTCAGTGTCTGGCCAGGGTCCATTTCCTGTTTCATGGTGATTTCTGTGTCCGTACATGGTGGAGCGAGAGGGAGTTTCGTTTTCAGATCTCTTCTATGAGAGCCCCAATCCCACTAGTAAAGGCAGAGCCACCTCCTATTAGAAGTTAGGGTTTCAGCATATGGGCTTGGGAGAAATGGATCATACATCCTCCTTATCCCTGATAGCCAAACTGAAACCACTTTGCATTTCCTACCATTTGACAGAATTGTTTTTGTTCTTGGGACTCTTATTTTATTGACTGTTAACTTTAGAATGGTGATCCTTGTTCTCATGGTAAGGCATCTATTAAAGCTACATGTTGTATTGCTGTTTTCATGATTCACGTACTGTGCAACGTGTGGGCAACACCTTTGACATGCACGCACTGTGAAACTTTGAGGTTTGTTTTAGTATCAAAGAGAAGACATTCCTTTTTGTAGCCTAAACTGTGATAGGGAGACTACCACTCGCAGCTTGCATTTGTAGGGCCTAGGAGCTCAGTTGTTTTTTTTTTGTTGTTGTTGTTGTTTGTTTGTTTTTACATTTTTAAATACTTGCTAAATTGTCATGTAATATTGATTTTTGCCTGTTGGTCTCCCAGACCTAAGAGTTCTGCCTGACCTTTAACAGAAAAAGTTTGCTGGTCAGCAGTCTAAAGGAATAACATAAACGCTAATGACAGAATTTGATGTAATACGGAAGAGGTTGTTGTGAGGTCAGAATTGAGTTACTTACATAGTCACATGCTGTACAATGACAGATTTTTTTCAGCTATGGATCTAAATACACATTCAAGGTCTTACAAAATTATAATGGAACTGAAAGATTCCTATTGCTTGGTAACGTTGTAGCTATCACACTGTTGAGGCACAATACAGTATATGTTGTGATACCAGTGTAAGCAAACCGCTGTCTGTGAAGTGTGGCACATACAGTTGTGTATAGAGCATGATACTTGACAGTGAAAACAAATGTTTGTTGTTACTGGTTTGCTTTAATATTTAGTGTGTACAACTTGTACTTACTAAAAGAAAATGTACTGTAGGTCAGCAGTCTCATACATCTAATGTTTCTTGTGCCTTGATTTAATCTCTTATGTTATACTGTGGCTCTAGGAGCAATAGCCTGTACCATACACACGTCGGCCATGTAACCTAGGTGTGTAGTGTGTGATAACATCTAAGTTTGTGTATATAGGCACTCTGGTGTTCATTTCACATATGAAATTGCCTAATGACACATTTCTCAAGACATAGCCACCAATGACCAAAGATTTACTTATGACTTCTTCAAATTAACCATTAGTCCCTCTAGGACCGGTTTGAATAGAATGTGTAACTTTAAATAAAAACTTTAGAAAAATACAATAGCCTGGGACATGTGTCTTGTTTTCTGGACTTTCTTGATAAAATTACTGTATATTTGAGGAACATGGGAGTTGTGTTTGTTTTGTAACTTACTGCTGTGCAGTCTGGCTCAGGGTCCCCAATGAAGTTGTAATAAGAGTTGCCTGGACCTGCAGTCATCTGATCATTTGATCAGGTCTGGAGGATCTCCTTTTCGGCATGACTTCCTTATATATTTTATGGTTTTGCTGAAGACCTTGGTTCCTTCTTGGTTGTTGGCAACCTCTCCATAGACGTATTTTCATTATGTGACTGCCAGCCTCCCCCAGTGATCCAAGGGAGAACAAAGAGGAAGCCAGGTTGCCTTGTGCATTCGTCTCAGAAATGACTTCCTCGTACTCTCTTTGTTAAAGATAAGTCATTAAGGGTAGCCTCCAGTGACAGAGAAGACAATTAAGATAATTTTCCCCCCAGAAAGAGGAATATTAAAGAAGTTTTGGACGGATTTAAAAATTAGTAGAGTCTGTTTCAGTGGTGATGGCAGCACGTTGTAACTGCATGCTTTGGAAAGTATAGGAGGATTGTTTTTGTAGTTTTAAAAGATGCAATTTTTCTGTTACATGTCACATATTAGGTGTTGATAAGTATGTATATTTTAGGTGAAATTAGGATCACTGATTTATTTGGATGATGTGTTTGTGTTTAGTTTTTTGATCTCCATATGTGTTTAAAGGGGCATGTACAGGTAAGGGACACATGTATTGGAAGGTTGTGTATAGTTGTGTGGATTGGATTTTGGAGTTGCTTTAAGGGGAATGGAAGAGGTTTGTGTCTTAAGGATTATGCTGGTATGTGAGACTGGGGCAGTGTAATACTTGAACAGACGTTTTGCCTTTTGGTTATGTTTTGTTTTTTGTTCTGTTTGCGATAGGGCTATGTAGTTCAGGCTGCCCTAGACTTACTATGTACCCCAGATTCTCCTTCCTCAGCCTCCCAAGTGCTGGGATTACAGGTGTGTGCCACCATGCCCAGCAAATAGATTGTTTTGACAGAGGAAACCTGGTTGGTAGAAAGAGTATATGTCTGTTTTCTTGGTGGTACTGAGAATTGAACCTAAACCTTTACACTCAGCTACACTCCAAGCCCTTTGTTATTTTTATTTTCAGACAGGGGTTTACTAGGTCACTAAGTTTTCCAGACTGTGCTTAAAAAAACTTGGAATTCTCCTGCTTCAGCCTCCCAGTGTGCTGGGGTTATAGGCATGCACCTTAGACTCTTTACTCTTAACTGGCAGGTTGACATTTCATTTGCAGACCCCAGGATACCACTTCTCTCCTTTGGTGGGGAAGTGCCTTTACTTTTGCCAAAGCTGGGATTTAATGCATCACATACATATCATATCTGTGTGCAAACCTTACATGTATGAATTTTATACAGACTTTGCTACACAAACCTGTAGGAATGCGTCTAATCTTATCCAAGCCACCACAGATTATTCTACCTCTGTCAACTCAGGGATCTCTTTGCAGTGTCTCTAAACTCATACTCTTTACATTTTCAGATTGAGCCTAGTGTGTTCAGCTAGGAAGAAAATTGATTTCTTCTACTAATGGACATTCCCTCCCATTGGAACACATTCCAGAATATCTCTGTTCTGAGAACACTAACTTAAAGCGTGGGTTTTTTATTCAGGGCAGTTTAAGGAGTCACACGAGGTGGGAAACACACACACAACAACACTCAATCCTATAATATTAGACAATGGTAATCTTCCTTAATTTTCAGGACACTGTTTTACAGAAGCTCAGGTTTTAACAGGAAAAGGATGAGAATTAGTTGTTGATCATGAGGTGCTTAAAATTTAGTTAAGGAAATTAAATGTCAAGCAGAAACTCAATTTAGAAACATACAAGCGAGTTAAAAGACTATGTTGATTGCTCTAATAAGAAGTAGTGATGGAACTAGAGGATGAGAGGGAAATAAGGAGTAATTTTTGGATGTGGGTATTAAATTACTCCACAATTGTAGAAATCTGAAGTGAAAGTTTAGAAAAGAAGAAGTAGGATGACACTTGTTTGTGGCCATTTTCAGTCACTTCAGTTGAGCTGTTTTTGGATACTGTTCAAGGCATAGTTTACTTACATGCTGTTTTGTGTTTCCCAGATTTGATGAATTCAGAAGAATCAGACATCTTGAATATAACATTCTGGCATTCTGCAGGTCCACGTGGAGTGTTGACTAGTTGTCTTTGCTGGTTGTTTTTTTTGGGGGTGGGGTGGGGGTTTTTTTGGTACCAGGGATTGAACTCACAACCTCACATCTGCCAGGTAGGCGCTTCCACCACTGAGCTAAATCCCTGGTCCTATTTCTTGAGACAGGGTCTCACTGTGCAGTTCAGGCTGGCCTCGACTCTGTAGCCCAGGCTGGTCTCAAACTTGCAACAATCCTGCCTCAGCCTTCTGAGTGCTGGGATTACAGTCGTGCACCACCATGCCAGGCTTGCTTGTTTTTGTGTACCTTAGTGTCTGCTGGGACCCATAAATCCTCTGGAATTGCATGCGGGCACCTACTTGTGCTTTGCTTGTCATCATTTTTTAAAAAGTTTGCAGGAGAGACCTCCACCCACCCACTGAAGTTAGGAGCTACTAAAAAGTTGATTGTTGATACAGGTGGTGGTCCTCTCTTTCTACTTAGTGCTTTAGAACTGTGAAACACTCTGTCTCAGGGACAAGGGTATTTTTCTTGGGAAAATGACTGTAGATATCCTCTCTTTCCCTTCACTAACCCGTGGAATTCTTGTGGGTTTTTTGTTTGTTTGTTTTAAAAAACCTGTCTGGGAGTCGGGTGTGGTGGTGCATGCCTGTAATTCCAGCACTCAGGAGGCTGAGGCAAGTTCGAGACCAGCCTGGGCTACAAAGTGAGCTCAAGGCCAGCATGAACTGCATAGCAAGACCCTATCTCAAAAAGACAAGACAGCAACAGCAACAACAACACCTGTGTGAATTTGGAACAGCAGAATTAAAATGCAAAGCATTTAAGGCAGTATTTTTCCAGGATCATTTCAGAAATTTTTATTTTGAAATAGCCATTTTTTAATCACATGATACTAACTTTTTTAAAGACAGGCTGGCCTTGAACTCACTGTGTTGTAGCCCAGGCTTGCCTTGAACTCATGGCAATCTTCCTGCCTCAGAGACTCTGGAGTGCTGGAATTATAGGTGTGTACCACCATGCCTGGCTGAAATAACCATTTTTTTAAAGGTACTTGATAGATGTACTTTCCACTACCTTCTTAAAGCTTTAGGTTAAACACTAAAAAATGTTAACAATTTTTAATTAATTAGTGGTCAAAGAAATCCAACTGATCCAAAACTTGAATACAATAAGTAGTGTCTCATTCACACCCCAGTCTTCAAGGAATACACTCCAAGACCTCCAGTGATGACTGAAACCACGGATAGCGCAAAACCATATATACACGTAACTTTCCCCCCCTATATATACATACACATGATAGTTAAATTTATAAATTAGGCACAGTAAGAGACTAACAGTAGCTTAGCTAAGAATCATCACAATGTAGTATAATGAAAATTATTTAAAACCCTTGGATTTAATCTCTGAGACTTTCTATGTAATATTTTCAAACCATGATTGACTGTGGTGAACTGAAACCTAAGAAAACAAAACCACAGCTAAGGAAAGCTACAGTACAATATTTTAAAATTAATTTATTTTACAATGGTAGCTACTTTAGTTAAGCGCTAAGTGATCTACAGGACCAAATCAAATTGTATTCTGCTTTGCCTATTTTGATGTTACTTTTCCATACTTCACCTTTCTAAAATGACATACTAAAATTGTTGACATCTCCACCAGAATTAGAAAATAGAAAGATAAAGTAATTGTGTAAAAACTTCCCCCTTTGACGCTAGATTCAGAAAACATGATATCAGTTGGAGCTGAGAACAAATGAGCCTGTTCAGGCTCTGCCCCTTCTGTTCTAAACTGGGAAAAATTTCTAAGAGTCTTGGTCAGACATTTCATTTGTCTGTTAAATAGTATGCAGGAACATTACAACTCAAGACTAGTTTTTTATAACCCTGTTTACTCATCATTAAAGTGGAACAAATTCTTCATTTTTCTGAAATAGCAGTGACTTTGAAACAAAGGAGGGAGTAGTGGGGAATATCCAGTATAGTGGCCTTCTCCGTGTAATCTACCTTGTTAGAGTTCCTTAATGATATTTGTAATCCTGCGCCAGTAACATTACGCTGGGCATTGTAAAATATATATATTCATTCCTCTATTGGTCACTTAACTCAAAACATAGACCACGGTAACTTTTTTTGAAGTTAAATTTAGGAAAAATGGAAAACGATGGACCAGAACTGTTCAGGCCAAGCAAGAATACTACCATTATCCCACCACCTCCAAAAAATCACCCACACTCAGTACATCATTTAGTTTGATGGATGCGCAGATGGAGTACAGAAAGAAAACCGATAGCATTTGAATAAACAAAGAAAGTGAAACCAAGAAGAGATTCTGTGGTTGAATAAATGTAGAATCATTGAGAGCAAAATTAGACAAGTTTAAAAATATGGAATCTTTCGATTGTGATCTTAAAGCAGATAGTGTGATGTGTATTTTTAGAAATCTTATTTGTTGTTAGCTGTACTTTAAAAATTTTTTAAAATTCCTATACATTTGGATATTTACAGTCATCTTGAGAAGTGGGTACATGTACTGAACTCACTTTGATTCTTTTTATTATCCTTTCCCCATTTTCATCATTACGGTATTACTATTACTGTTTTTGTTCATGCTTGTGACATATAGATTACATTCATTGAGGGTAGTTGGTACATGTCCATGACACATTTTAAATCTACATGCATACCAGTGTTTATAACAGCACTGATATAATAGGTAAATCTTGGAAGCAGTCTGTATGTCCATCAACAGACAGAAAATTTACTGCGTATACGTAGTGAAACACTACTCAACTGCAAAAAAAGGATAATTTGAGCATTTGTAGGAAAATGGGTATACCTTGAAAGTATAATGTTAAGTGAAATAAATCAGATGCGCAAGCTTAAATACCACCAATGTCTCATTTTAGTAATCCAAAGTACAAATAAAGAACAAAATAAAAGGTTGATGAAAAGAAACAGATCTTTTGCGGATGGGAAGGGGACCAAGAGTCTGAAGGTGGGGGAGGGGACAAGGGAACTGTACATAGAAGGTTTCAGAATTCTTTCTTCAAGAACAAATACACTTTTACACCTCACTAAATACTACTTGGAAATGGCTAGGTTTCTGTAAAATCTTGTTATGTCAGCAAATTTAAGCTAGGTTTGCAAATCACGTTTATTTGAAGCCTCCTGCTTGCATGGTATTTTGGTGTAGTTGGATATTTATCACACTTACATCATTCATGGCCCTTGACTTTGGTTTTCTTGCAGCATATCCCGTTTAGGCCAAAACTGTTTAGTAGGCCCTTAAATATGTGTGAAATTGAGACCTCTTTCCCCTGCCATGTCCAGTCCTCCTTGGTGAAGAATAGAAGTGATAGACAAAAGCTTCAAACTTTTTAAAGTATTGTACTTTGCTTTCCTGTTTTAATGGTATTGGAGATTCAGGCAGGACCTCGCTGATCAAGTGAGGCCTTTTGGAGCCAGACACACCTGGAATAGTTTGACCCTCAGTCCTGTCTAGTCTAGTCATTGAGGCTTAGGGATCTCAGCTCAGAAAATGGCAAGGTCTGGGGTATTATGGTTTGCTGGCCCCTAGCCCCCATGAAACTGTTTGCTTTCCTTATCGCTTTTTCTATTTTAAACATGTTTGTGTTTATAAATCTGCAGGACAGTTTGTTCAGTTTTGCTAAAAGCCTTGTCCCCAGGGCTTTCTCATTCATTCTTCAGTAGTTGAGTTGGTTGAGTAAAGTTATTTGTTGTTATGCGGGTAAGTCAAATTGATACTTTTTTTTCCAAAGAGAAAGAAGACTTATTTTGAGGTTTGTATTTTTGTGAGAGTTACAAATCTGAATTTGCTGGGCAAGTAACACCTTCCTGTTAGGATTTTATGGATAGTCCCACTTATGTCCTCACTAACATATACTTACCAATCTACTTCCTGGTTGTGGGAAGGATTTTGACTAGTTTATTTTATTTGTGGTTACCGTGAAATAATGCTTTGTATTTGCAGATGAATATGACTGATGTGTATGCATCTTCTTGAATTTCTTACAACGTTTTTAAGTTTGGTATGTGGATACATACTCAAATGACAGTTATGGCTTATTACTAACAGCTAAGTATAAGAAAATTTGACCGATAAATTTAATCCAGTAATGCATCATTTAAGAGGATAGGTTATTTAAAAGACATTTGGAGAAGATGCTAAATTATTTATTAGTCAGAAGTGGGACTTAAAATTCTGGTCTACTTCTGAAAGATTGTATTTTCAGTTCTAGCCTGTTTTAAATGAATTCCAGTCTTGTAGATTAAGGGCTTGGTACCAGTATGGAAGACTTCAAAGAACAGCAGGAACATGGAAAGCTGATGATATCACAGAAGTGGAAGGTGTCACTGTAAGGTGTTGTCATTGCTAGTACTGCTAAAAATGGTGTGGATTGTACTGGCTAGGGCAGCTCTGAACACCTCTAGGAAATCTCATTGTAATCGCAGGCTAAAGTACTCAGAGAGGGGAAAATAATATCCATGTAGTATTTAGTAATATGAAGAACATGAAATACCATTTTTAATAACTAGAATTGCTGGTGGTGCTCCATGAATGTAGTGGGGCAATAATGGCATACCTGTTTTTCCTATTATAATATTTCTTACATAGCATTAACCCTCTGAAGTTTTTGTCTGAAAGAAAAATATTTGTCTGGTTTCACTAAAACCAAAGATTTTAAAACTTGGTAAAATAGCTCTTCTGTACTCTCTCCTCAAGGATTTATTTTATTAATTACATTTTGTCCTCAACCCTATTGTGAAAGTAATATAAAGCAGGTATTTTCTCCCTTTTAACAGTTGTGGCGACTGAAGCTACTCATTGAGGTTACTTGTTATAATTTATTTGCAAATTGATGAAAGACGGGGTAAACTTTCATTTTCTTAACGTCTGTTATTTCCGCTAGAACAGTTCCGTTCAGATTAAGAAATACAAGAAGCCTATCTTCATAAATACTGCTATACTGTGTAATCTCATTGTCTGATCTCAAATCCATTATTCCAGTTCACTGAACCCCTTAGATTTCGATTCTGCCATTCAGAGTGCTAGTTTTCCCATAGCCATCCAGTTTTTTCACCTGTCTGTTATATCTACATCCAGTTCACTGTTTTTACAGACTGTATATGTACAAGTATTCCTATCTGGATCAACTGATTAATTTTTAAGAGTTGGTTGTTAGTAAATTCTTGTAAGGTATGTATGTATGTAGGTATGTATGTATGTATTTAGAGGCAAGGTCTTGCTGTATAGTCCAGGCTGGCCTTGAACTCACTATGTAGCCCATGCTGACTTCAAATTCATAGCAGTCCTCCTGCTCCAGCCTCTCGAGTGCTGAGAATTACAGACATGTGCCCCACCATGTCCAACAATTGTAAACTTTTTAGATAAAAGTAAATAAATAAATGAACATTTTTAAAGGTTTATTATTGTGTGCTTGGATTAGACAAGTGAACTTGTGGTGATCCTCCCACCTCAGTCTCCTAGTTGTTGGGATTACAGGTGTGTGCACCATATACCTTTTTGGTTTGGTTTGGTTATTTCTGTGTACTGCTGTATACATTTGTTACAGTTAAACTGTACAGTTAGAACTTAGCTGCAGTCTGCCATTGCAGCACACACCTTATAGTCCCAGCTACTCAGGTGGCTCTGGTGAGAGGATTACTTGAGGCCAAAAGTTCAAACCAGCCTGAACAACAAACATAGCAAGGCCCGTGTCTCAAAAAACAAAACAACAACAACAAAAAATGTGCATCTTACTGTATGTAATTGTCCTTCATTAAAATTTATCCTAGGCAAAAAAAGTCAAGCCAGTGAACTGCAGTGTGTCTTAGTTGTTTGAAGGGCAAGTATTTGAATGTACCTCAGAACATGGAGGGAGTAATTTTGGCATTACCACTACTAGCTTTTAGTTCTGTAAAAGAGGCCCAAAGCAACAAGATCTGGATTCTTTGTTGCTCTTTCTCTCCCTAGAATTCCAGAAAATTTTATTTTATGTTTTGGGGGACACTTCATCTAACTAGAATCTGTCCTTAATTCTCATCATTTTTACTTTTGGCCACCCGTTACTTGATGATCAAGTATGTATGCAGGACACAACAGCTTATGATTAGTTAGAAGCATTGGATTCATGATATAAATTAAATTAGTTTAACACTGAAAATGTGCCATGATATTCCGAGCCCGAGCTTGCAGAGACAAGGGCCTCCTTTTGCTAACAGTTATGTTCTCAGAAGTATAAGGCTAAGTGGGACAGAGTGTGATGATTTGTCACCTTGCACAGCTGATTGTTTTATTCTTTAGATTATAATGGTCATGGTATGCAGTGCTTATGAATGTAATACAGTCTAAGGATAATTTAGTCCTAAAATAAATTGTAAACTTTTAAGCACCCATATAAGAATTGTATTTATCAAAAATAATACACAGAATACTCATGGCCAAAGCCAGAACAGTTTGGAGAAGAAAGCCCCATATTGATGATACAATTGAATTTTAAGCTGTATGATAGATAAGTAAATATGTGGGAAAGAAGAGAGCTGTTAAAGAGTGCTAGTTAATAATTGGAAAGGGGAAAGGTGATGTAGATCACTAGTAGGCTTTTAAAACCCACCAATATGCAAGAGTGGTGATTCATTTGGTGTCCACATTGGATGCTAAAAGTAGTGACTGAAAGTTTGAGGAGAAGTAACCTATTTGTATAGTCTGAAAGTATTTCCACTAAGGTACTTGTTTGAAAGAAGGAAATTTTTATGATAGGGAAAATAAGATGCAGTAGAGAGAGAACTATGGCCGCAGCAGCAAACAAGCGCCATCTGGGAACCAGCGCCATGCACAGGCCTTGGTCAGACTGGGAACAGCCAGACCCCCAGCCCCCTCCAGTGTGCAGGCTGGCAAACAAGAAGTACCAACCCCCACTCCGACTCCCCACCCCCATAAACCACCAGCTTATCTGGAGAAACACAGGCTGTGATGATAGCTATCAAGGAGAAATGCAATTGGATGCCTGTGGTGCTTTGATGTTTCACTAATATTGCAGGTCTAGGGCCAGTGGTCTGATCATAGGTTCAGAGGATATCACTAAGCAGTGTGTTTCATCTAGAGGGGTGCTCCTTCTGAGGGTTGCAGCCATTGTTAATTCCCTGTGGTCTTGTTTTGAGGTCCTGTATCGTTTCCATTGTTTTGTTGGGTTGGGTTTTCTTCTCCTTTGTTTTGTTTGATTATGTTAAACCTGATGGCAAGAGAAGCTGTTTCAAGAATAGCAAGATATATTGTGGTAGTAATTGTGGATTTACTATTGGCTTGTTTTGAAGTCTTTTATCATTCGTTGTTTTGTTTTTATTGCTTCTATTCTATTCTATTCTATTCTGTTTGATTTTTACTGTGTCCGAAGTTATCTGCAACTATTTTGAAGACATCAGAAGGCATTATGGTAACTCCTGTCGATTTCATAATGTTTTGAGGTCCTGTATATCTCTTACACTGGTTTGTTTTGATTGGTTTTATTCTGTTATATGCTCTTTAAAATAAAAAAAAATAAATAAATAAGACGTAGTAACATTGAACTGCTTGATATGATGCTCTGAGGATACAGAGTACATTGCTTTGGTATTGTCAAAATGTGTGATCCCATTCTGATGACGATGAAATGTAAGACCCAAATTGAGGGATATTTCTAGGAATAACTGACCAGCACTCTTTGTTAAGTGTTGTGGCTATGAACTCATGATCAAGAAGCTATCACATAGCAGGGTGTGGTTGCGCATGCCTGTAATCCCAGCACTCAAGAGGCTGAACCAGCTGTGACAGGAGAATTGTTGCAAGTTCGAGACCAGCCTGGGCTACAAAGTGAGTTCAGGGCTAGCCTGAACTGCATAGCAAGATCCTGTCTCAAAAAGATTTTAAAAAGAAAAAAAAAATCTATTACACATAGGTGGAGATTATAATGGGCAAGCATCAGATTGTATTGTGGGGACTTCCTGTACAATTCTGAAACAGTAAAATAACTTGAGTGAGAAAACTGGTGGAAGTCTGAAGGGCCATACAGTTCAGCTAATTGTATTGTACAGGTGTTCATGGTCTGGTTTTGATCATTTTACTGTGTTTATGGCAGATACTACTATTGAGACAAACTGGATGAGGGTTATGTGGAAATGATGTGCTATTTTTTGTATCAGTTATGTAAGTCTACTCTCCCCTCCCCTCTCTTGTCTTTGAGACTGGCTGTCTCTGTAGTTCAGGCTGACCTTGAAATCACTTTGTAGCCTAGACTGGCCTGGAACTCCCAGGGATCCTCTTGCCTCAGCTTCCCCCAAGTGCTGGGATTAGCAAATGTGCACCACTATGCTCAGCCACATTCTGTTTTTTAAAAGAGCATTACAATTTCTACTTCTAAAAACATTTGGAAAAAATCTCTTGTCTTTGCAAATTAGTAATTTAAATTTTCAAGTCTTTGTGGAGAGTTCATTTGGAGCAGTATAAAAAGTAGGGAGCAGTCTTTCAAACTATTTCAGTCATTTGTGGAACATATAGAATCCTTACCTTGTTAGTAACTTTCTATGAAGAATGAAAATTGGATTGCTTTGATGTGAAAGGCAGATTGTTATTTGAAGTAGATACCAAATTAAAAAGTTTTTTTTTTTGATCAGGATGATTATACCTATGTGGATACTTCCACATATGCAGTATAAGGTCATCTCAGTTTATCCAAATATCCCTTTTTAGAAGTTAAGGATTTAGATAAATCTGTGTAACTGGAGATCTTGCTGGTGAGTGTGGGAATTCCACTTGATGACACAGAACTTTTGTAATAATGTGGTTTCTCTAGAGTTAAGTAAGTAGGTTTGTTAATTGTGCTAGGTTTTGGGGACTCAGTTTGTATTATAGCCATGGATCCTTTTTACTTTGGTAGAGAAGCATTCTTGAATGACTTAGAATTAAAGAGTTTTTCCTAGTTCCTTAGCTCTAGACACTTAAAAGTATCACACTCTGTGGAATAGAACAAGTAGATTATTTTTGAGATAGGAAAGGGACATGTATGTCTTAGCATAGAGTGAAGAGAAACAATTTAGAACACTGCATTGATAGCCAGATTCAAGGGCCTGCTTTCCTGTTTGTTCTGGCTTTCAGTATTAATACTGACTTATTTTCTGCAAGCTTTTTCTGTCCCTTTGAAAAATGGTATTCCATTTTCTTTTGCTTCCTTCCCTTTTACTTACTACCTTCTGTTCATTTCCCTTCTTAAGGCAGGGTTCATTGGATGGGAAGTGTAGTTTTACAGAAAAAGCATGAACTTGGATTAAATACTACTTGGACTAGCCTTGTACATACTGTTAAAACTTTGGGCCTCTGGTTCCTTTAATAACATCACAAAATTGCAAGGAACCAGGCATTGATGGTGCATGCCTGTATTCCTAGCTATTTAGGAGTCTGAGGCAGCAGGATTCTAAATTTGAGGCCAGCCTGGTCTACTTAATGGGACTCTGCCTCAAAATTAGTAATAGAAAGGACTGGGGGTGGGTGGGTGGCTCCATGGGTTCAATCCCTAGTACTGCCCTTTGTCTGAAAGTTGTGAAGATTATGAGAGATGATGTATATGATACTTTGTGTAATGCTTCCTTGTAAGAAATAGTTGTTACCAGTTAATTTTCTGTCCCTGAGGTAGATACTTATGTTCATTGAAAACCCGTATCTTACCTTTTTTGATAGGATATAGCTGTATAAAAGATGAGTTAGAGATTTGAAGTCCCTATGAGCTCTGTTGTAAAGTCCAGGCATGACTATTAAATACAGTGTTATGCTACTTGATGGTAGAGCATCTTTTGTCTGCACCACATTATACAGCCTACATACATTTTTGGCAGCCAGCATTAACTGAGCTGCTGTCAGGAATCAAGTATGTTAAAGTACGTTTGGGGAGTATCGTGTACATTGAAAAGGTCAGCATTGCCTTGGAGATAGATGTTCATAAATTCAAAGGGAAAGACAGACAAATTGGGGTGCCTGTCTAGGGTGATAAATTGTCAAGTAAGTCATTGGGAAATTCTGAAAAGTTGGCCACAAACTGTTAACTTTTCAGGAGAGATGAAGAAAGTGGCATTTGAGCTGGGTCTTCATGGAGGTTTAGGTTTTGAAGGTGAAGTATGAAGAAGGGTATTACAGAAGCTAAAGGATAACAAATAAGCAAACAGAGCAAATAATGAAAAATATCTTCTGAAAAGAGGATAAAGTTCAATGTGATTTTGAGTTGGTGGGCACGAGCAACGTGGAGCAGTGAGTATTACAGTTGTTGGAACGAAACTGGGAAGAGTTGGCTCTGTAAACAGCAGACTGTGGCAAAAGTAAGGCCTAGAAAGAAATGATCATCAGGATCATCAGATGTATTTTGTAAGCTACAGTAGATTTTCATATTTTCTTATTAATGCCATAGGCACTGAGATATATATACCATGTATACTTTGGAATGTTAGGATCTTGACAATGTCTCTGAAAATACTCTGATTGTAATTCAGACTTCTATACTTAACCCAAATTATTTTCTAGTTAATTTCTTTGGAGATACATGTAATGAACGTGAACAGTTATTGCAAAGATTACTGCTTGAATTCCAATCTTCTACCTGATTACACTGTTCACCACTCCATCAAAATGAAACCATATTTGAGTTGAAGGAATTCTCAAACTCAGTGCTAGTGTCTCTTGCAGAAATTAGTAATCTTTTGAGTCTTTACCTTCATTTGTATCTGAGTTTACAACGATTTTAAAGAAGAAAAGGAACCCCAAAAGTTTCTCTTACTGGAAATAAAGACCTTAATTAATCTGAAATATCTGCAGTATAGATGGTATTAATTGTCAGAGTTGTAATTGTGGAGACCATCATATAGTCTAAGCTGAAGGGCCTGTCTGAGTGAGAAGAGTGATCACTTTACGTGTTCAGGATGGGGCTGTAATTTCTGTCTTGGTGTACTGGTTGGGTCTGATTTAAATGCAGTCATTCTCATTGGTTTGAACAACTGGTGGTATGCGTGTGACAGTCTCACCAGGCCACTTGTTCTGTTTCTTAGGGGGCCTTTGATTACAGTAATGCAAAGAAAGCCTTGATTTAGCAGACCAGATGTCATATTACAGTTCCTTAAGGAAAACATTAAAATGGTATAAAAAACTAATATAGCTAATTTGTGGTATAGCAGTTGTAAATGCACATTATATATACAAGCAGTGGGGTACTTGTAAGATTTCTATGTCATGAAACTATCCGCAAATAGAAATAAATGTCTTTTAATGAAATACATTTAGTGGTTATTATAATTTCTTTTAGTTGGTATGAGTAGCATTAATTAGTATTTATATTTGGGCAGTAGATACTAAATCAGCTAACTAGATTTGGTCAGTTTATAGACTTTCATTAATTTTATTACTAAAAAGATCAGTAAACATGATTTGATACAATTGTACCATCAGTGGTACAAAACCACTCAGTGAGACATGTATGTACCACTGGTGCTTTAAGCTGACTGGAATGAGTTAACTTGTTTCTTCCAACTGTTGTTTTGTAGTACTGAGGGTTTGGGGTTTTTTTGTTTGTTTAAAGACTGGATTTAAAGAAAACCTAATGTTTTTAGTTCAACCCTTAATTTTAACTCACGGAGAAACCAACTTGTGAGGAGGGTAAACAGATTGAAGTGTTTGTCAGGCCTTGAGTTTTTATCTAATAGGTTTTCTTAGAGTTACTGTTTTTTTTGTGTGTCTTTTCATGTTTTTATAACATGAACTGTAATTTCAAAATGGTTGCATACATTGTAAATGAGCTCTTCAGGAGCTATAAAGTAATTTACAGAGCCAGTTAGATTGCTTTAATATAATATTTCTTGGAGACTTTACTAAGTTTTCTTTCATCTTAAACTAGTACACTTAGAGATTTGTGGTTTCTAGGATTCATCTTAATTGTTGACATGGTTTGTAAGGTAACTTGGTGTATGTGTTGAGGGAAGAGAGCGAAGTCCACACCCATATCACTGTAAACTAATAGTATATATTTAAATATGACAGTTAAAAACAGACTAAATGAGTTACTATGAAGGTAAACTAAACCTGAAGGTCAAATATGATCTTCATTAGATATGGAATATGAATATCTGAGCTATATGAACCTTAGCAATCATTTGCTTTCACCCTAGTCTTTATCAGTGAAAAACCAGTTTGAAGAGACTATGTAATTTAATCTGTTACAGAATTAGAGTTTCATAATAAATAGAAAGCAAAGAAAAGAACTTATCTTTAAAAGTCATAAGGTTGCCAGTTGTGACTGGGAGAACTTCAGAGTACAGAGCACCTTTAACTATCAAAATGTGGGCCTTCAGAATTGAATATCCACAGACATCCAGAATGTACAACATCTTTCCTCCACACTTTGGTAGGCATCAGGAAAAATCTGTATACTGAATTTGAAAACCTAGCCAAAATGTCAAAAGTTGAAGCCAAGGTGAGAGGAGGTGGCACAAACAGCACTTTGATTGTTCCCATTACCCCAAGCGGGATTTGAGAAGCACAGAATGCTAGCCCGGAACATGGGCATGGATGTTTTTGCAGGCTTTGCTCAGGCAGACGAGTGGGTGAGCAGAGAGGGTTGGCTTTATTGGGCCTGTGGGGCTAGGCCCAGCCCTTGTGGGGGTAGGCCCAGGTACTTACACTGTCCTAAGTATCAGAATGAAACACCCCCCGTCCCCCATTTTTGGTCTTTTTGAGGTTTCACTGTGTAGTTCAGGCTGACCTTGAGCTTGCTTTGTAGCCCAACCTGGCCTTGAACTTGCTGAGATCCTCTTGCTTCAGTCTCCCTAATGCTGAAATTAGAGGTGTGTGCCACCATGCCAGGCTGAGAGTGATCCTAACATTACTCAGATTGACGTCTCTTACCAGACACAGTTTATGTTGAAAATATGTCATAGAAATTAAAAAAAAAAAATAGCCACCTTTGGAGATACTTCATATTCAAAACAATTTGGGAAACATTTTTCTTTGTGTTCTGTGAATGTGTTCTATGTCCATGGGCTTTGGTTTTTGGAGAAGTGCAGTGGGAGACTTAAAGGGCATATTTAGAATGGGACATGCACTTAAAATGCTGGAATGACCACAATACATTTCTTGCAGTACAGGCACCATGGGGAGAGGAAATGGAAGGATGTCAGATTCATAGTCTAGATGAAATATTTAAGCTCATTTTTAGAGAGTTGTGCTGGTATTTAATAAGTCTAAAGTATTTTTCAGTCTGCATTTGGAGGTTATGTTTTTCTTTTTATATTTTTTTCTTGAAATTTTGCTGAAAAAATTGTCTTACAATTTGCCTTCTCAGGAAAGTCTCCTCTCCTTGCCTGTGGTGTACCTCTCATGGGTTTTGATCAGAGCATCCCTTAATCTCTTTAAAATTAGGGACTGTGAGGAGTTTCTGTTATTCTTGCTTATATGTACAGAAACTTACCCTAGCAGAAATGAAGACTGAGACACATTTACAACATGACACTATACAAGCTGTTGGCATTGATGTTATTACATGTCATGCAGCCTTTGGAAAGCTCTTTTTTAAACTTGTGAGAATGCGAAAGTGAAAAGACAGGTAATTGCAGAATTATTGTGGAAATAATTTTATAGAGCTTCATGAAAGGGTCTTGGAGATCCCAGGAGTCTCAGACCAGTAGTATTTTGAGAACCAATGACTGCCAGACAGGTTTATAGAACAGCTGTTTTGTTTCCAAGAATGTTAAAAAAAACTTGTAGCTCTTTATTTATTAGATACATGTTGCTGAGTTGCAGAAAAACTGTAGTACTTTCACTTACTGTTACTCACAAATTAACTGTATTTTCAGTGTATGGGAGACCTTGGAATATTTGTGGTGACAGTTTGCAGTGAGTTAATCTGCTGTTTATTAAGTTAAGGATCCTTGTCCTGGCATCTGTTGTTCCTAAGCAACCTGTAGCTGATGAGTATGTAATTGTGTACACTGTACAGTTGGAGTTTGGTGGCCTTGCGTTGAAGGCATCCTCTTAAAAGGGACCAGCAATACCAGAATTCTCTATGCAGAAATACTGGCAGCTATGTCTAGAAGGCTTCTTAGTTGTTGCCATTATCCTAATTAACTGTAGTGTGCCAACATATGTAAAGGGTTTGTGTCTGCATTTCCCCAGGCAGGTTTACCAGGTTTTTTCATGAGTAACCATTTCCATTTGCCTTCTACTTTCTGAGCATGAATAGTAGATGCATCTATAACTGGGAAAGCAGTGCTTTGGAATTTATAAATTCTGTCAAATATCTACATGTGCTGTAGTAGAAACTAAGTAAACTTTACCTCATTACATCTTGACTTCAACCCTGCCAAATCAGGTGTCGTTCCCATTTCAGTTTCCCCAAGCTCAATAGCAGGTCCTGTATAGTCAGTCCAGAAGCTGCCTTCACTCCAAAAAGTCCATACCTTGTCCTTTCCACTACACTGTCCTTCCATTTCCTCTGAAGATGATGCACGGGGAGATATGTGGGAGAAGTGAGATGGCTTGGGTTTTTAAATTTTGATAACTGGAGTCAGATTTGGTAGAAAATTCATAGTTTCTAATGCAGAGCACAGCAATTTAGTGTGTCAGGGATATATACGAATAGGAAAGAGTGATTTATAACAAATGACATTAAGACCCCTTAGGTTCATGCAGTGGATCCTTTTAAAAGATGAGCCAAAAAGAATTAGGGAGATTGAAGACAAGTGTTTCTGTGAGAGGAGAGTAATAGGAAAGAAAGAACTGTAGAAAGATACTATTTGGGAAACATGGACATCAATACCCTGAAATACACTATTTTAGTCAAGTCGAGTGACAGTTGAGTTTTCGGCTTAGCTATATTATAATGACAACTGGTTTAAATGAAATCACAGTGCTATAGATAAGTTCCTTGACATTTTAAAAATACAGTGGGTCAGGAGCCGGGGTGAGTTAACCAGAAACAAGTTGTACTAATCAAGAGAGCCACGGGCCATTAGTGTTTAGTGGATGGTGCTGTTGGGAAGGACAGCTTCATGTTTAACATTTACATTGCCTAAGGGGTAAGTACAGGATTTATTCAGAATGGATTATTGTGCACAACTGTATTTGCAATTTGATTCTTTCCAATTTAGAATACATCATCTTACATGAACTAGTCCAAAGATAAGATTCATTTAGCTTCAGTGTAGCTTTAGCAAGGCCCTTTTGCAAAGAAAAAGTTGTATACAGTTTCTAAAACACTTTCTGAAACACATTCTCACACATTGGCCAAAGCCTAAAATTGAATGTACTACCATTCCCATTTCATTTTTTAAAAAACATTTTAGTGAATAGGTATTACTAAATAGTGGTGGTACACAGGGTACTTTGGTGTCTTCCTAGCAAGGGCATACATGTTTTGGGGCATCAGTAATAGAAAAATTCTCTTATTTTGAATTGCCAACCCAGTACATATATATAAGGTGACCTTTTTGTTCAGGGAAATTGGCTTCTTTTAATTATAGCACCGCAGTGTGATCTGTTATGAACAGTCTCGATAAAGAGTAGTCTCTGTGGAAAGGCCAGCTCAGAGTTGCTAAATTCTTCAACAGATTGCCAATGCAAGGAAAGTTTGGGGAGTGGGAACATACAAAAGCAGTGTACAAGCTCAACTATATAAATTGATTTGATGAGTACGTCTTTTAAGTTGTAAGGAACAACGTTACCTCTTTTTTTTTTTTTTTTTTTTTTTTTAATGATGAATGAATCAGTTGTCTGGTTTTAGAACCTTTTTGGAGTATTTTAACTGAATGAAAGGTGAAACACTACATGGGTATCATTTAGTGGACAAAGTGTGCAAGAGAAAGTTTATGAAAAACTGAATGTAATCCAGGAAAAGATATAATTCATTTGAGATTCTTCTTGGTCTGGTCTTCGTTGCACAAGCTACAAAGACATGACTTTGTTCTTTTTGCTTCTTGTGGCAGATGAGCTATAGAGAAGTACTTGAGAAATGAATAGTAAAAACACAGGTTCCCCTCAGATAAAGGTTTGTTTTACTTTTAAAAAATGGAATGGAACCTTCTGAAGTAAAATTCGATGGTTTAATTGCGAGTAGCCATATCCTAATGATGTGTATTATTGACATTTCATCGTATTTCCATGTGCAAAACTGTTGAAGTAGGAACAAGAAACCTATAAATATAGTATATACCCAAAAGACAAAATCTTTTTCATGAATTCTAGTTTTGAAGTTACAGGAAAACTTGTTCGATGCCATACATAAGGGAAAAAACTAGAAACTCTTGTTTCCTATATTGTACCTTTGGTCAAGTTTGGTTTTTTGTTTTGGTGAGAGTGGTGATGGTGGTTGTGGTTGCTGTGGTGGTTGGTTGGTTGGTTTCATTTTGAGACTTAAGATACTAAAAGCTGTAAGCCATATGTTTGGACTTGATGCTTTGCAGTGTATTGGGAAGCCTGTTTTTTAAGGTTTGCAAGTTGGAAATCATAGATGATATTGAAGTTTCATACTCTGTTCTTTACTGAAGAATTGACTGTATGACGTGAAAAAAATTTTGCCTGCTAAGCAAGCAAGAGCTATTTTACAGTATGTTACGTGATGCTTAGAAGACTTTATTAAGCACTGTTTCTCACTGATCAGAAGTGTTAACTGCTGTGATGAGGATTCATTCATTATGGAGAATGTTCAAAGGGCAGTGAAAAGCAATTCTTGCCAGCTTCCTCATCCTCTTTCCTGTACCCCAAAGAACAACCAAACAATCCCCTTCTTGCCAAAGGGCAGTGTGATGCAGTTAATAAAGGCCTAGTTAAACTGACCTGGATTGATCCGAAGTTTTCATAATACACCATATTGACATTTAGAGCACAATGGTACTTTTAGAACAACACGGGTAGTGTGTATTTTTTTCCTTTCTTTTTTTGGGGGGAGGGGTGGGTTGAGACAGGGTCTTGCTGTGTATTTCCAGCCTGGCCTTGAACTCACTACATAGCACAGCCTGGCACCGAACTTGCAGTGATCCTCCTGCCTCAGTGACTGAGTGTTGGGATTACGGGTATGGACCACCACGTCTGGCTACACAGAGGTCCCATTTCTCTTGGTAATAATCAGATCCCATGTGACCTTAGGTCCTTTCCACTTGAAGGTTTGGCTTTTTGTTGTGTGACAGGGAAGAATACTACTATTCTGGCAAAATATTGTGTAGGAGCAAATGTGAAGTTCACATAGTTGTGGACAGTTTATGTTTTGTACTTAGAAGAGTTTGTCCTATAGTTAAGGGATGGTGAAGA
Source organism: Dasyprocta punctata (assembly GCA_004363535.1). NCBI lineage: Eukaryota > Metazoa > Chordata > Mammalia > Rodentia > Dasyproctidae > Dasyprocta > Dasyprocta punctata. Next base: position 47,594 of record RJWM01000212.1, on the reverse strand, counting down.
ATCCTGAGAGTGTATTTGCTGACTTTTGAACAACCACTAGTAAAACAAATATTGGACAGGCGTTTTGACTGTTGACTGCAGCGTGCTGATAACTTTGCAAGCAGTTTGTGTCAGTAGTCCATTCTGTAAAAGCAGGAGTTCTGGAGAGCTGAGAACTGTTTCTTTTAGGCACATTTTGCAGGCTGTCAAGGCAACTTGTGTGAGCTATAGCATTTCTCTGTCTCTGTTAATCTCTTTCTTTCCACGAGACAGGCTCATCATTTCTAATCTCTATGGTTTTAAAGTCGCTTCAGATTTCTCATTTCCAAACCCTATCCCTCCCCCACCCTAGTGTTTTATCACAGCTTTCCTGGACAGGGAGCAGCCGCCTGAAAGAATTATCTTGTAAAAAATACCAATTTACCTGCCCCTAACATCCCTCTTTTGGCTCAATAGGAAGTGGCCCTGTTGCTTTTACCAGGACTTTCCTTGATTGTACTTTTACTCTCCATTGCCCTGTGAGTTAACTCTTTTCTCTTGCCATACTTAGTCTTTCCCCTCCTTCACTGTATGTCATAATTCAAGGCATCCTGTCCTATAGAAATCCTCCTCAAAGCCCGTTGATCCCTTGTGTAATGGCCAGAGCCCTCCCTTAATCCTCAGCACCACAATTTTAAAAACAATTCTTGCTGATTGCTCTATGCTATCCTGACAGCGTTCAGTTCCTTCATCTTTGTAGCCCTAATCCATGGTGGGGATATAGCTCAGTGGTAGTAGTGCCTACCTGGCAAGTGCCAAGTTCTTGAGTTTGACCCCTGGTACCAAAAAAAAAAGCCACCACAGCCCTAATCCTGTGAACCCTCTCCTCAATTACAGATCCCATTTCTGTCTGTCTCTGTAATGTTCATTTATTCACTGACTCATTGAGTTCCTAGCACTATGCTAAATGCGTGACAGAGATGAGAAGGGGAGTACATGGTGGATTGGCAGTCATGATGTAGCATGGAAAATGACATCATAAAACTTGCAGGGTGTCCTAGAGTGAGACAGACTTCTCAGATTCAGATTGGTAGGTATCACCAGGCTGGGAATTCCTGGGTACAAGCCCTTGTCATGCCTGAAATTCTTTTTGCTCATGGGATTCTTATATCCAGGTCCAGGTAACCTCTCTTGTTCTTGGGTCAGATTTCTATAGAAGAAAAGTTCATATATTGGCTTAAATGAAAGTATACCATAGGGTATACTTTTTCATAAAATTTGGGTGCTGAATTCACATTATTAACTCTGGTACTTTATTTTTCAACACCTGAGTATTGGTTGCTGAGTGGCAGTTTACCTCTGGTTCTGACTGCTTGGTAATCCCTATAGACAGCTGATCTGTTTGAGTCCCCAGTGAATGTTTATGAAATGTTTCACAATTGTCATTGTTTTTATATAAGTATTAACACAGTATGGCTTCCAGTTTGAAGGAGCAGAATGTGTTACAATAGCTGTTGTTGCTGTTAGAAACTGTAGAAAGAGACTGGTGCCTTTCACTAGGATTGAGACTCTATATGGGGGCAGGACCTGAGACTCAGTACATGTCCCCTGGTCTGTGGGTGCTTTCATATATGTACCTGAATCCCTTGTACTGTGACAAGGGACTGAGGTCACATGTGGACCAGGCTGAGTTATCTTTCAGATGACTGGTTCCATGGGTTCCATGGTGTGCCCCCCCATGGTCAAAGCTCATGTTGCTAGAGGTTGATCGGAAGCTTGCTTGGAGATTGCACCTTCATTGCAAACCACACCATCACTGAGACAGTACTGAAACACTTGGCTTAATATAGGTGCTTCCATGCAGTAATAGGCATCGGTTCCCTCTTGTCCCAGATCCCGTCAACCATATCACAGCCTCTACCGAGAGGTGCTCCAGTAACCATGCTTCATTTAGAAGTCCTCATGTCATGCACCTAACCATCTTCTTTGTCTTTCTTGTAAAGAAGGCCAGAGTTATGTGCAGAGTCATCTTTTTTTCTCCCCTTAAATGTATTTTTGTCCTGTGGTATATATGTGTGGTCCCACCCCATCCCCGGTGTGGGCACTCTGTCAAAAAGTAGGTCTATGTACAATTCTGTCGCATCTCTTTTCTGTAGAACTATAGGATCTGAAGATGGCCATTACATCAGGGCAGCCAGTGTTTCACCTTGTTAGTGACCCATTTGGATATTCTGTTTTCGTACTTGTAGTGTTTATTCTGTTGTAAATGTCTGTCTGGATGGGAATAACAGTAATCTTTTTAATCCAAGGCTTCACTTTTTATAGTGCAGTTACCCATCATTATCCATGGTCAAAAAATGTTACATGGAAAATTCTTAAAAATAAACAGTATGAGTTTTGAATTGTGTACTTTGTGAGTTAACCATGATAAAATTTTGTACTGTCTGACCACTCTGTCCTTACCTGGACACGAATCATCTCTTGATCTAGTATTGCCACACTGTGTGAGTTGCCTGACCACTTAGTAACTGTCTCTTTTCAGATCTTTGATGATAAAGTAATGCTTACAAGGTTCCATACTGTATTTGCTTTCAGGCACCTGCTGAGGGTCTTAGAACATATCATCTACTGATGACGAGCTACTGTATATAGAAGTAACGCATAAATGTTCCTTTCTCTTTTGGGTCTTTGAATGGTCATGCATTGTGAAAGTGTTTGGCACCACTTAAGAATCTGTAAACAATAGTGCTGGGAGTCAGTGTCAGTTGGAGATTGGTGCAAACTTAATGGTTGATGGCACAATGAATGTATCACTTGTCTAAGATTTTTCATACTGACTTTCAGTCTTTACCCCCTTGGGAGCTAGTATGAACCACAGTTGGGTTTTATGCTCTGTGTGTGTTGCCTGTGCCAATCATAGCACTGCAGGGGAGCAGAAGAACCAGTCAGAATAATTAGATTGAGGAGTGAATGTCACACTTCTAATTTCATTCTCTTTTCAGGGGATTACCAGTGTCCATTTAATAAAATGAGATTAACCCTCTACAGCAGGAGTATTTGAAAGCTGTCAATCAGTATAATCTTGACAGCCTGAAAGAAGCAATATTCTCAGCACTCCCAGAAACACTGTCCTTTGCTACTGGCCACATGAACATGGGACTGTGTGAGTTAGGGTTAGCATATGCAAATGTATCATCTCCTTGGAAAAAGGAGAAGTTTTGTGAGTGACTCATGCAACATCAAAATAATAATGTAGAGGTAATACTGTATAATTCAGTTTTGAATAGCCAGATAAAATGCCTAAGAAATTAGGAGTATAAATATAAGGTTTTAAAAAAATTTATAGAACAATTAATGGTATCTTTCTTTGTTTTAGAAAACCTCGGATCAATTCTCAGCTGGTGGCACAACAAGTGGCACAGCAGTATGCCACTCCACCACCCCCAAAAAAGGAGAAGAAGGAGAAGGTTGAAAAGCAAGATAAAGAGAAACCTGAAAAAGATAAGGAAATTAGTCCTAGTGTTACCAAGAAAAATACCAACAAGAAAACAAAGTAAGTTTCCAAGAAAATAAGTACAGTGTCTTGTTTTGTAGGTAAACCAAAGCTACCTTTTAAATCCCTGCTTTTTTTTCTATTCTGTCTCCACCAGACCAAAGTCAGATATTCTGAAAGATCCTCCTAGTGAAGCTAACAGTATACAGTCTGCAAACGCTACAACAAAGACCAGCGAAACGAATCACACCTCAAGGTATTTTGAAACTAGAATGAATACTGAATTGCTGTTCTGATTTATGTAATCATAATCATGAGTCCAGGGTTAATAGCTGTGAATTTCAGGTTCAGGGAGGTGGGGTGAAGAGCTAGGCAGGAGTGGGACTGCTGACTTTTGGGGGTGTTTTGTTTTGTTTGTTTTTGCAGTCTACTTTTATATCAGAGTGGCCAAAACAGGAAGCAAGTAAATTAATAATTTTTGCATTGGTCCAAACTTTGGCTAGCAAGTGCTCACTGCTAAAATCAATCAGCACACTTTTATAGACAGCAAAGACATATGTGGTAGGCAGTTTGGATTTATTGTGACAGTGTCTTGAAGTCGTGCTGTGTATTGATGATGCCAGAACCTGGTTTTAATCCATCATTTATTTAATTTGGCATTCTCCTCCCATGTATTTTAGACCCCGGCTGAAAAATGTGGACAGGAGCACCGCACAGCAGTTGGCAGTAACTGTGGGCAACGTCACCGTCATTATCACAGACTTTAAGGAAAAAACTCGCTCTTCCTCTACATCCTCATCCACAGTGACCTCCAGTGCAGGGTCAGAACAGCAGAACCAGAGCAGCTCGGGGTCAGAGAGCACAGACAAGGGCTCCTCCCGTTCCTCCACGCCAAAAGGCGACATGTCAGCAGTAAATGATGAATCTTTCTGAAATTGCACATGGAATTGTGAAAACTATGAATCAGGGTATGAAATTCAAATCTTCCACGTGCCCATGCTGCTTGCACACCTGGAGAATCTTCTATGGACATCGACCTCTTAGCGATGCTGCCAGGATAATTTCTGCTTGCCATGGGCATCTGGCCACCAAGGAATTTCGCACCCTGACGATTACTCTTGACACTTTTATGTATTCCATTGTTTTATATGATTTTCCTAACAATCATTTATAATTGGATGTGCTCCTGAATCTACTTTTTATATAAAAAAAAAAATCTGCTGTGCACAATTTTCCATGTACATTACAACTGGGTTTTTGTTTTTGTTTTGTTGATGGGGGTTGGGGGGGAGGGAACTTTTATTTATTGTGTTCACAAACTCCATCCTTTCAGCATATCCTCTTAAGTTTAGTTCTTTCTTCCACTTATACTATGTACTATCAGTTTTGATATAACTATATATATATATAAATATAAAATTATATATAAAGGGTTATTTGAAACCAATCCATGGCAACGCTGGTGCTTGATACACTGTGAAGGGAATACAACATTGAACAGTTATAGATCTGGGACAGTCCCTTCTATGAAAGTGCTGAAATTGAATTAAAATCAGTCTTACATGAAGTGTGTTCCAATCCACATGGGAACTTGACTCATCTATCTATAAAGAGTACTGGATGATATAAAAATACATATATTTTTAAACTATGTGATCTCAAATTTAATGACTGCTCCAGATAGCCTGCATTTTGCAATGGGATAACTGACAAATCACAAGTGGTTTAGTTGGGGGAAGGGCTTTGATCATCCAAAAGAAAGTAAACTAGCTCCAGAATGCCAAGTATTCGTGTAAATTACGGTTACATGTTAACATTGCTGTTCTCAACTTAAGCACTCACGAAAACACAGTGTTCTGTACCTCGAATTCCATCCATTTTCCAGATCTCTACTCATGTCTGAGGCAAATCTCCCGTCTCTCAGTTTAGGATTGAGACAGTCTAAAACTGCGTTTTTGGCCTGTTCCATACTGGGAGCCAATCCCTTGTTTCCTCTTTGCACGTGACTTTGCAGTGGTGGGTTTTGTTACTGGAATCTGTTTGCCTTTGTTCCCTTGTCCCTCACTAATCAATGTTGTGAGAATTCATTTTTCTTTCTTACAACCCACTATGGTTTCAGACGTTATCAGCTACACACCAGGCCTAACATGGAGCCCTTCAGTATGTGGACATTTTCCCAGTTCCCTGAAAAGGAACTTCAGTGGTGAATGGCCAAGGTGCAGGGAAAGCTCATACTCACGGGGAGAGCAAACACACATGTGATCTTTGTCTTCCTTGACAGAGAGATGGCTCAAGTGATCTCTGTCTACACTTTTTTTTTTTCACTTCTACTGCCTTGCAAAAAAAAAAAAAAAAAAAAAATCAAAGACCACTAATACACTTCCACCTATCATTTGAAAACATTTTGCTTTACTTTTATTTGGATTTGGGGGTCTGCCTTCTATTTGGCTTCTGTGTTCATATCCACTGAGTTTGTAGTACTTCAGAGTCATTTCAAAAATAAGAACTTGATGTTAACCTTCCTTTATTTGATCTTACTTTAAGGACTCAAGAGGGCATATAATGTAATGAAGCACCACATTTTGTTGTTAAGAAAGTGGTTTGCTTTATTAATAGAACTAACTTCTGTCTGTGGAGGCAACAAGTAAAAAAGAAATTAACAGCTTGAATTGAGTAGCCAACAGTAAAGGTTCCTTTCACATTTACATTAAAACTATTCTGTAGTCCGCTAATTACCATAATTTAAATTGTGTTCTTAAAAGGTCTAGATTATAAAGCAGTGCCATTTGTTGCTGTGGTCCTATTCTCAAATGCATGGACAATGTTCCCCTCTTTTTAAAATAATGCTTGTATCTGGGATGCAAGCTGTGCTTATCTTTTTAAATACCTTTTTAAAGTATTTATTAATGAACCAAAGGAAATTAGGTGCTCTCTACAAGCATCAGAATATATAATACATAGTGATTTGACTATGACTTTTAAAATCCACATTTTAATATTAGTGGGATATTGCAAAGACATTCCTTCTAAAGTTTTAATATTCCTTTTATTAAGGGTCTCAGGGAGGGTAAATTAGTCAGCCATATTTATTTTCCAGAGGTGTAAGGAATTGCTAAGTTTTTAATTAACTTTTTAAAAAAACTTAAATGCCACCAAACTCCTGGGTTGCACTGCTTTTTGAACCAGTAAGTGTTGGTATGCACTTTGTCCAGAAACACTGTGTAATTTTCAAAATTAGTTTCATGTAAAGTGATTGGACCCCTAGATTAGTGGAATAGCTGATTAACCAGCTACTCATAGGCTGCTAATTAACTCATTGCTAATGTTTTGGTTTTTCAGTTTTGCCTCCATGATAAATTAAAGAATGGGGAAAGGTGAAGGAAGGGGAGGTGGATTGCTATTGAACAGGTGGGATGAACTTGGTGTTTTGGTAGGAGCTGTAACTAGCAGTGGGAGTTACCTAAGCAATCAGATGTTACAAGACTGCCCTTTAGCTGCAGTTGTTCTGTTGGGGTAGCAAAGTGGTAGGTATTTCTAGACTTTATTTCTGAAATTGTTGACACCCCTCAGGCATGTATTCTGGAAATGGAATTCCTCTAACTTTCTGCCTTTGCAGTTTGCCCTACAATTAGTAGGCAGTGCATAAAAACACTAGTGTAGGTTATAAAGATAAATATTAAAAGGACCAGAAATACTTGGTATTCAGTGGCACAGAAAGCAGGTTAAAAAAACAAAAAACAAAAAGCACAGTGTTATGCTTGCAAGTTTCCATTTGTTTTAATACAACACACACACTTGTGTGTGCACAGGCACACACAAGAGCTTACCTGACTTGTTCTGCTTGAGTCATGCAATTTTTAAAAAAGGTAAAGGCATCTTGACACCTAGAAAATGTTTTAATCAAAACCTTTCAGTTTCAATCCGAATATTTAAGAAATTGGCAAAAGCTTCTGTGAGTTTTATTCCACTAGGATGTTTTACCTGCCTTATCAAGACCATTCTCAGTCTACTTTTTTAAGCTACCGTATCTTAAATTATTGAAAATTTATTAATTGCTGAATATATAATAACCTTTGCTTGTATGTAACCGAAAATGGTTTAAGAGCCAACATTTAGAGTATGACAATGGAGCTGAACAGTTTTTAATGCGCAAGCAGTTCTGTTCTTGTGTATGACTTGTAACCTTAATTTACTGTGTAAAGATGGTTACATTATTTCCTTAGCTTTGTTTGTTGGAGACAAATAGAGAATGCTTGTTAAGTATGTCAAAACATAATCTTATCTTGTGAATTTTTGTTAATGTATTATACGAGCTATATTTTCCATTTGCCCAGAAAGACAGCTTGTATAACGCTTTTGGAAGTTTTCTGCTCTGTAACGTCTTTAGAGCTGACAGTCTGTTAGGTTTGTTTTCTCTTCATGCTAAAGTGTCAGTTGGTGGTTTTGTGAACTGGTCAGAAATTCACAGGTCTTAAATGTTTTGGGGAAATTTATATTGGACACTGCTCTTTGTCTAGCAAATAAAAGATGTTAATATATTCCTGTTACTGGCATGTGCACGACTATGTTATTAGAAGCCACTTTATCATTTTCCTGCTTTAAATAGAAATGTCTATTTATGAATTCTGCTTGTAGTTTTTTCACAAATAAAATAGTAAAATTTACAGTGGAAATCTTTATTTTTGTGTTGTGTAGATTTTAGACCTTAGAAAGTTATTTTTTTATCTAGGTAAAAAATAAAACTAATGGACTATTTTAAATATAAATAGGAAGCTCATTCGATTTTTTTTGAACTTGAGTTATCAGAAGCAGAAATTATCTTTAGCTTCTTCCTGTGTACCTCAAACATGTAGAAGATAGTTGAGCAAAAGACTCACTGGGATTTGGAAGAATGAATTATTTGGGTTTATCCTTTGAGATAGGCCATAGTGATTTGAAGAAAGGAAGAGATGGTTAAAAGTGGCTAATTCGACGTTGGACAGAAAACCCTCTGAAGAGAATTCTCCGATTCTGGCCAAGTGCAGTTAGGTCTGCTGTGACACTGGGATGTGTATGTGTAACCTGAAGGCCATGCACAGCTGGCTTGTGTTCTGCGAGGGACACTGACATGCTGCTGGTGCCTCTGTCCTGGGTCTATGCTTGATCTAGCGCTAAAGGGAAAAGGTGTGTAAACAATGCATGACCTTGATTTGGAACTAGGTTTGTCCTGTTGAAAGGAAGTTTAGCAAACATTCTCCATTGTCCCCATTTTCAGTATCTTGTGACCCAGGTTTGGCTTCTCAGAAATGCCTGAAAGGGTTGAAGAGAGTGGGGATTAAATGGTGACTGGTCTCCACAGGCCATTTTAGACACAAGTAATCTGCCCATCTCCTAGCTTTTGGTTTGTGAAGGTCTTTGTGCTGCTAGCATTGGCCACACTTATGGGAGGATGGGTGCTTACCGTAAGTGAGGTGTATGTAGGTCCTTGGCCCTTGAAGTGGGAGCATGTTTGACTTTTAGAAAGAGTTGATTGTTCCCAGTTCTAGAACAGGAAAGGAGATGGAATCTGCTTTAGTCCTCAGCTGAATTCTAGCATTGATGGCAAATGTCCCATCCCTCTTGCTGAAGAATATCATGACCAAGTGTGATGCCATTGTGGCAAGAAGCTCTTGCTGAAGTCTTGATAAGAGTAAAATGATGTCTTAAGCTTGTGCCCTGCCTTCTTCCATAGCGACATGGGGATGGAGAACAGTCAGCTGCTGCCCAGGCCAGACCAGAGCAGCAGCCGTCTCAGGGAGGTCATTGCTCCTCTCTCCCTGACTCACAGTTCCAAAGAGCTGCTCCGGACCCTTCAGATGAGCAGCGGCAGTCTAGAGCTGACCCTGTGGTAGAAGTAAAACTCTTGAGCAAGATTCTGTTTGTTAATCGAAACCAAGGTCTCATCTGAGTGTCCAATAAGAGTAGACAGTTGGATACTTGAGGGAAGGCTCTGGTTTTTCTGGAATGGGTCATAGGACATGTCTGGACTCATGAGAAGTTGTTGGGGTCTGGACAGACCTTAGAGTGGACACAGGTCAGTGTGTTCTCCCTGGTAATACTTTGCTCCAGGAACTAACCAGGCTGGGGTCTAGTCCCTAAGTGTTTAGTCCTAATCATACATCCAGTTCAATGTGTGAAATTTGTGATAGGGATGAATATATGGAAAGGAGAACATACACTGAAACTGACCCATTCCTGCAGATGTAATAAGTGACATAACATACTTGTTCCCCACTCCTTGGACTGGGCCATGCATCATTAACCCATCTGAGTATCTTTTTTCAGCCAAATCCAGACTTAGCATTGTGAATTCAACCCTCAACCCTGTCCCCTCAAGATAAAGCCCATTTGTCATTCCTGCCCGAACAAAACCCATCCAAATAACTGTAGAATCCTACGTGGCAGTTTAACTTCAGTCATAGAACCTAGGAAGCCAAGAAAACAGTTGAAAGTCCTGAAAGAGCCAGGAAGGAAGAACATTTCCCAATACCTTTCTGTTCAGAGAGCTGAGCTTCCTGTTCAAAATGGCCAGTGGAGGGCTCCTAGTGAGGCCATTGTTGAGCACTAAAGCTTTCAGGAAAATCTTAAAGCTCAGGTTCAAAAACCTGCCAGCCAGGAGGGACACTATGCCGTATGAACCAGATCAGGACCTACCCAGGTGGTCGTGCTGGTTCTGTCAACCTCAGACTATAGATTCCTCAATCTGTAGGGTAAACATTAGAAGTCAGAGCCCAGTGAGACTCACCTCCAAGGACAGGGTAACCTTGGGTGAGTCTGTGGCCTCGGATTCTTACCTTGATTTCTAAAACTGGGACAAGAACAACCCAGTAGCTGGTTGGATTTGACTGTATTTCATGGGAACAAAATTATTTTTCTCTACTGTCATTCGGATGCCTGACTGATAACACCAGGAATGAGAAGAGGCTTGTTTTGGGATTATTTTATGGTGTTTTTAAAATTTTGTTTTCCTTGGCCCAGAGGAGGAAACTGTTGGCTAAAGGACATGTGTAAGTAAAGTCCAGTGGTATTTTTGACAGCTATTTGATTTTGTGTGTACAAGTATTACGATGAATTACGGCTTTTAATTTTCGTAATTAAAAGTTCAATTTTAAAATGATTTTCACTGTCCTGTTATTATTTGTTTTTAAATTGTATTCGTGTTATTGTTTTTAAAAAACTGAGAGTTGGGAGGAGAATTAGCAGTCTACAGAGTACCTGCCACCACCATGGAGTGGAGGCCTCAAAACATAATCATACATACAAATAGTATTAATTGAAATAGTTTTTTTGTTTTCACTCATGCATAAATCCACAAGCCCCTTGGACAGAGAAGTTTGAGCTACAAGCCAGTTAGATCAACCACAAACACACTCATGGAGAGTAGATTTTGGATGAGAAGCATTTTTTTTCAGCCTGAGTCATTGAGCTGTCACAGAAGCCCCAGAATGAGAAGCACTTTGGGTCTGGAAGCTAGGCAGATTTATAAATTGTATTCATCACCCCTTCACATTTAAAGGAGTTTGTACCCATTTGGAGAAGTCTACAGGAGAATTATCTCATTGCCTGGAATTACAGCAATCTGCAAAACGTGTGAATTTGAGACATCCCCAAGAGGCAAGATCCTCTAATAAATTATACTGTGAAGTTCCAAGCGACTCCTGCTTGCAGAGATCATGGTGACAATGCAGATGAAGGAGGCAAACAAATCGAGTAATAAGAGAATACGAACAACTCCCATTCATCTTGGAACAATCAGCAGCCGCCTGGTGCCGTCAATCATGTCCCTGTGCAGCCTGCAAACAAGGCCCACTGCAGTGGGGTGCTGAGCAGACAAGGGACTGCCAGCAGCCCACTGGGCTAGCCACTCCTGGAGAGGCTGCTACATGCAGGAATTTAGGCCACAGAGAAACTGCAGCGCGCTGGCAGTGAGATGTAACCTGTGATGGAAGAAACCATAGTTCTCTAAGTAACCTGTGACAGTTACTCATTTTGGTCAGACTCTATAAACCAGTTGCACAAAACAGTTGGGCATCATTATAGCCACATTTGTATAGTAAGGACAGCACATTTTATTGCTTCTGATTTAATGCCTTACATATATTAACTCACTTAAAACCTCAGCACGACAACTGAATACAGCAAGAGTGGGCAAACTACAGCCTATGGGCCAAGTCCATCCTCATGCTTATTTTTGTACAACTTGTAAACAAAACATAGTTCTCATATGGTTGAAAAAGATGTTTATAAAGAATAGTAATTGTGATGGTGCAAATTATATGAAATTTCAAGTTCCTGTCTATAAATAAAGTTTTATTGGAACATAGTGAATCAAAAGTTTGGAGAAATCCTGTAAGAAACAGACCTATTTAAATTTTATCACTCTGACCGTGGACCCCAGGAAGAGAAAGAAATGGGCTTCTTGGGAGCCCGCCCAGCCAGGCCTGAGTGCCTCCAACCAGGACACAAGTAAGACAGCCTTCCGGGGGCCTGCGCGAGCACCGTGTACCCCAGGAGGAAAAACATGTGCCCCCGCCTCCCGTATGCCTACCGGTGCTCGAGCTAAGAATCAAGGACAAAGCCGTCCCCCCACCCCCGCCCCCGTAAAGCAACCTGCTCCTTCGGAGGTCTGGCTACATCGATAGCAACTAAGGTACATAAAACAATCAAATGCTAGTATTGTTCATTTTGTAGGCCTGGGGCTGGCAGCCTGAGCATCTCTTTGGAAGATGACAGTACACAGTGTAGCAAAAATGGGGGACTCTCCTCTGTCTTGTCTTCGAGCCCCAATATTGTTCTCATTGTTTTGCTTTATTCTGATTAATTTTTTTGGCCTTATTTTATACTCTGTTTTTATTGGTTTTAATGTGTTTTGTTTTGTTTTGGTTTGATTTTACTATACCTGTTGGAAAGGTCAACTATTCTGAAAATAACAAGATATACTATAGTAGCTATTCTTTTTATAGTATCTTTTTTAGAAGTTCTGTACCAGTTCTACTGCTTTGTTTTGATTGACTTCGTTCTGTTATGTTTTGTTGGATTTTACTATCTTTAAAATAAAAAAAAAAATGTTATCACTCCGGCATTTTGTTTTGTTTTGTTTTGTTTTTGTGGATTGGTTTTTTTGTGTCAGCAGTACTGGAGATTGAATCTAGGGCCCTTCACACTGAGCTAAATCTCCAGCCCTCCACCCCATTTTTTTCCTTCTATTCTAAGACAGTGTCTTACTAAGTCACTGAATCGCCCAGCCTGAGCTCTAACAGCAATCTTCCTGCCTCAGCCTCCCAGAGTGCTGGAATTACCAGCATGCACCACCATACCCAGTAACTCTGGTGACTGTAGCTTTGGCTTCAGTGAATACAGCAAGGAACTTGTAGCTGACACATTTTAGGTACGAGTTACTTCTTTGTTTTTTTGAGCAAATCCTGGACTTCTCTGAACATCAGTTTCTTTCTCTGTAGAATGAAAAGGTACCTGTAAGGCTTTATGAACAGACAAGTTCCTGGTCCTGGTAGACGCTCTGAAACTGTTTCCTCCCTGCCTTACCCTGCCTGGGTCACTCTGGTATCCACAGGGCCACGCTGGGAACCATAGGTCATTTCAGCTTCAGGTGCCCTGCAGTTACTGACAGGACCATCCTGAACCATCCAACACCAGCCTGACTGCAGAAGGGGGAAGCGCTGGCATCCTAACTGCAGGCAGGGCAGTGCTCCAGGCTGCGGCTCCGGGCTGGCGCAGAGAGCCACACTCTCCCTGTCACGTTTTGGGAGAGATCTAACGGTGTGTTCTGGCTGTCAGTGGTGCTCTCAAATGCACTCCCATCTTAGCCACACTCCTGCTTGAGTGAGTTGTTCTTGATTTTTTGGATGCCTGAAGCCTTTCTTCCGGACAGCAGGTGAGAAGCTGGCAGCCCCTTGCCATGACCATCCCCTTCAATGCCAGTGGAAACTGCCAGCGACCCTATGACCTCCACATCTGAAGATTGTGCTTTATGGTCTCCACTGCTGGAAGGAGGTATGCGGGGCTGAACATGCCCCTCTACACTCTGCCTGATCCAAGGATTTCCTCCGGGTTTTTTCCCGCCTCCCTGGGCAGGTGACATGCAGCTGGTGCACAGCAGGAGCCCAGTCAGGAGTGCTGCACGCCTGTAATCCTAGTACTCTGGGAGGCTCAGGCAGGAAGATGGAAAATTGAAGGGCAGCCTTAGCAAGACTGTCTGAAAAACTTAAAAAGGGCTGGTAATATAGCTCAGTGCAAAGGCCCTGGGTTCAATCCCCAGCAATACACACACACACACACACAGAATGACAGAGTGTGGTGAAATGCAAATTCAACATATATTCCAGAAACAAAACACAAGGCTATAGATAGTTCCCATTCTCTCCCTGAGTTTTGGGAGAGACAGGCAACATCTGAGACCACTAAGGCATGCTGTGTTGTGGACAGGAGGGCAAGACAGGGTTGGAGAGACCCCGGTGCCTCGACCCAAGCAGCTCCTGAGGTTTTTGGGGTGAAGGACTGCAAGAGGATGAGAAAAATAAAGACAGAGACACAGCTGGGGTCAGGTGAAGCCCTTATCCTCCTGATGGGAGGAAAAGTACTGCTCAACAAATGCCACCATTTATTTATATACTGGGAAGGATGAAATCAATTTCAGCCCCTCTGCCTAGCAACCCAGGCCTGGATTGTTTAGGAGCCTCCTGTTTTTCTGGGCTGTAGCAACTTTTTCAGGTGGTTTACCCAGGTGCTCTTTGTTACTTTGGTAAGGTCATGTCTGGGTCATTTTCCAGCTTCAATGGCTTCCAACACCCTGGTTGTTTAGTTTAAAGCTCTCCAGGCTAAAGTACCATATTTTAGGTAGCTGTTTTCTAAGCCTCAACAGTGAGTTCCCAGGCTGTTACGGTTTAGGTCAAAGGGCTCATGTGTTCAGAGGTGGGGCTTCTGGAAGGTAATGAGATTGTAGGGTGCTAACCTCATCATTACTTCCCAGCTGCCATTCTCTCCACCATGCCCTTCCACCATGGGTTCCTGCCTTGGAGCCAGCCGGCCAGGGACTGAAAACCCTGAAACTGTGAGTCTAATTAAACCTCTCTTGAAGTTGTGTATGTCATCTACTGAGTTCCAGAAGCATAAAGATGACTACTACACACCCCTACGTGGTGCATTTGCTAGTCGCTAGCCCCTGGTAGTCAGTAGATAGAACCAGTTGCCCTTTGCCTCACATGATACACTGAGGTCTTTAAAGGTGTGAGAAACAATCATAGGAAAGTTAGCTGATGATCTCTGTCTTAGTTTGTCTCCCTCATAAAGGCCCCTCCAGCCAGGAGACCAGCACTGACTGTTGCTGAACAGTGTTCAAAGGACTTAGTTCCAAGACGGCTCCCTGACCTTGTACCTGCACTCCTTACTTGACACCTTCCCGCACTGAGGATTGCTGCTGAAATTCCCTTGGGAGTCTACATCCCAAGAGCCTGCAGCCCCAGGGAGGAGCCAAGCTGGTGTCAGCCTTGAAAGGCTCACTGCCTTCCCTGAGGTCCCGTGCCTCAGTGTGGCTGCTTTCCTCTTCATCAGTGACCCCCACTTGGGCCCACCCACCCTGACCCGACCTCCCTCCAAGCTCTCCAGATTATGCACAATGTGCCAGGCCCCTGCAGGAACTGAAGAGGAGGGACAGGCTCAAGAGAGTGTCAGCTGAAGACTGAGTCTCTGCAGCCTGGCCGAGGGACTGTGTCCGGTGCACCCTTCACTTTTCTGCTCCGGAAGACCTTTGTCTGATTGCAGTCAACTTCCGTAGCCTTGACAGTAAGCCTCCTAGATAGTCAAAACAGCGAAGGCTTAGTGAATCAGCCAAGCGTGGCACCTGACCCTGGTGGCCCACAAGACTGGCCTTTGTGGTAGATGATTCCCTGGAGTCACTCTGTTCAACTTGCTCAAAGTAAAAAGAATTTTCTGCATCAATCAGGTGATATGCATGGAACTGTGCCCCTCCCCACCTTATTTCACCCCTGCCACCAGTTTGATACGTTCAGTCCCCAACCTCCATTGTGACTGTACCTAGAAAGGGAGTCTTGACCAGAAGTTAAGGTTAAGTAAGGGTCACAAGAGCAGGCCCTACCCCAATGACACGGGTATCCTTAGATGATGAGAGAGGAGCAGCCATGTGAGACCATAGCAAGGAGCAGACCTGTTCCAGCTAAGGAGGGGTCTGGGAAGAGCCAGCCCTGCACATCTTAAGCTCAGACTGCAGCCTCCTGAACTGCAGAAAAATGAATATGTGCTGGCTAAGCCACCCATTCTGTGGCGTTCATTATAGCAGCCCTAGAACATTGATACAATAAGAAAAAAAAAAAAAAAAAAAAGCAGCTCCAACTCCCCACCTTACTTCCTTGTCCTTTTTCAGAGGAAAACTTTGATCCACTCTATCCCTGCTCCTTTGGTACTTTTGTTTTTCTTTTTTGTGGTACTAGGGATTGAACCCAGGGCCTTTGCCCTGAGCTCCAGCCCCAGCACCCCATCTCCACTCCTTTTTTAAAAGATAGGATCTCTTCAAGTTGGTAAGTTGCCCAGGCTGAGCTCAAACTTGTGATCCTGCTGTCTCCCAGAGTGCTGGGATTGCAGGCATGCTCTGTCTACCGCGCCTGCCCTTCTCGGTAATTCTTTCCACATCTCCGAAGGGTCCTGTGCAATACGCGCTCCTTCCTGTGTGTTTCATCTTCAGTGTCTTCTCTCATCTTCTGCTGTGGAAGAGGGTATTTAGCTTTCATTCCCTTGGTTTATCTCATCCCACATAAGCACGCTTTTCCCTCTTTCGCTGCCTGACTCTCTATATTAAATACTGTATTTGGTCAGATAGATAGTATTTATGTTACTTTTCCTGTACGTGTTCATCATAGTGGAGTTTTATGGCAAAACTATGATTACTTTTCTTCTCCTGCACAACATTTTATTTTCCTGGAGTTAATAATGATTTCTATTTGCTTACTTATCCCCAGTTTAGCTACAACCACACGTAGGTGTGAGCAGGGCTTAGATGGAATGTAGTAGTTCACACAGAGGTTTTACTCAAAGGATTGGAAAGAAATAGGAGGCGATTGGGTGCGATGTGGACCAGGGCAGAGAGGCACCTTGGCCTAGCAGCAGTGGAAGGGGTGGCCAGGCCAGGCCTGTAGGACAATGGGAAGAAGGGACATTACTGAGCCATAGGAGATTTGGAGCCCCAGAGGGGCTGCACTGCAGAATCCATGGTCGGGGAGGCCTAGTGCAACTGCTGTTACAACAATGGCATCAAAGCAGGCAGGCGTAGTATGGGGTTTATTTGACCTCTGTTCTTCCCCTCTCCTCTTGCCAGTGCCTTCCATTAGCCACACCCCAGCAGGAGCCAGAGAGCAGAGGCCAGGGTTTCCGCCTGCAGGGGCCATCCTCCTGGAGGCTGCAGATTGGAGGCGAGCAGACATCCATCAAAAACCAAAGGAAAGGCGAAAGTGTAAAACTCTTAGAAGAAAACATAGGGAGATATCTTTGCGATTTTGGATTGGCCATGGTTTCTTAAGTGACTCCAAAACCAAAAGTGCCAGTTATGGTTTGGATCATGGAAGTCCCGCTCCCAAGGCTCATGTGTTCAGAGATGGGGCTTTGGAAATGTGATCAGGTCACAAGGGTGCTAACATCATCTGCACATTCACCCTTGATGAGCTCAGCTGAAGAGGCTGCTGGGAGTTGTGGCCTGAAGATTGGAGGGAATAGGGTGCTAAAAGGGTCTCTCTCTTCATCTCTCTGTCTGCCTGTCTGTCTGTCTCTGTGTCTCTCTGTGCCTGTCTCTCACTTTCTCTCCCTCTGTCTCCCTCCTTTGTTCTCGCTCTGCTTCCTGGCTGTCTTGAGGTGATCAGCTCTCCTGTTGCACGCTTCCACCATGTTTTTGCCTCAGACCATGAACTAAAATCTTCAAAACTATGATTCAAAATAAACTTTTCTTCCTTTAAATTGTTTAAGATATTTGGTCCTAGCAAAGCTAACTAATACAGCAACCAAAGAAATATCAATACATTAGACTTCATAAAAACTTACATTTTTGGGTTTTAAGGAACATCATCAGCAAAGTGAAAAGACAACACACGAGATGGGAGAAAATATTTGCAAATCTAATAAGGGACTTCTGTACAGGGTATACAAAGAATTTAATATTATATAATAATAAAAAGGCAATTCATTTAAAAATTGGTCAAAGAATCTGAATAGATATTTCTCCAAAAACATACACAAATGGTCACTAAGCCCATGAAAAGATATTCAACATTGTTAGCCATCAGGGGAATGCAAATCCAAACCATAATAAGACATAGCTCACACCCAATAGGATGGCATAATAAAAAAGATAAATAATAACAAGTATTGGTGAAGAGAAATTGGAAGTATCATATACTGCTAGTGGGACTGGTACAAAGAATGACTGAAAATTATGTGAATGCTTAAATTTTAAACATACATTACAGTAAAAGATACATTGCCAGGAATTATGTGATAAGTATACTTGAAGTAAGGTGGAATCTTTTGAATATTTTGAGGGGAATTATTGCAAATGTCTTTTACTGTAATAATTTTTAAAAAAAAATTTTAAACATTCATTGTATATTGTGATCATACTTCTTAAAATGGTGCAGCAACTTCAGAAAAAAGTTTGAAAATTCCTCAAAATGTTAGCCATAGAGGATGTGGCTCAATGGTAGAGCTCTTGCGTTGCACGCATAAGGCCCTAGGTTTGGTCCCCAGCACCACAAAAAAAGAAAAAAAAAGGTTAATCATAGAATTACTATATAACTCAGTAATTCTTACATGGGTAGGTAAAAAAGAAATGAAAACAAAAACTTGCACACAAATATTCATAGTAGCAATATTCATACTTGCCCAAAAATGAAACCTCAATATTTCACAACTTATGAATAGATAAATAAAATCTAATGTATCATACAATTTGCAGCATAGCAGTAAAAATGTACAGATGCATGCTGCAACATGGGCGAACACTGAAATATTCTAAGTGAAACATGACAGACACAAAACTCATCTGTCATATGATATAATTACTATGAAGTGTACAGAACAGGCAAATCTATTGAGACAGAAAGTATACTAGTGGTAGTTTAGGGCTGAGAGGGGGTTGGAGAGAAATGGAGAGAGACTACTAATGGTCATAGAGTTTTTTGGAAGGTGATGAAAACGTTCTTAAATTGATTTTGGAGATGGTTGTGTTAGTCTGAGTACACTAAAACCCATTGTTTTGGAAGTGTCCACTTTTACATGGTTGAATTGTATAATATGTAAATCACATATAAGCAAGTCTTTTATTTTTCAGAAAGGCTCATTTTAACTGTCCTGGCATCCATAGTTCTAGAGCCATCCTTCAGGTTAGTTGTTGAAGTAGTCAGGCTATGTATTACAAATCAGTACAACACTATTAACTTGGATGAAGGCGTCAAGGTCACGGGTGCCAGGGCAGGAAAATCTGGGTGAACTCTAATCCACCGGCTACTCATTAGCTATATAATCTTGGACAAGTGGATCAATCTTTTGGGGCCTTTGTTTTCTTGTCTGTAGAATGAAATTAATAATAGAACCACAAGAAGGGATGTCACATTTGCAGACAGAGTCTAGAAAACACTGAAAAACTTCATCACACCCAGGAAAATCGTATTGGAAGGATGCGTTAAGCAGGACTCCTTTGGCTACAAGAAACAGCAAAACAAAGCAGCTTATAAGCAAACAAAAGGAATAGATTGGCCATGTTACTGTGAAAACGGGATAGCCTCAGGCATGGCTGGCTCCAGGGCCTTAACTGGTGTCACTCCTTGTTTCTTTTGCTCACTTTATGGCAGTGGTGAGAAGACTTAGGGCCAGATTGACTGGATTTGAATCTTACCTGTTGCATGACCCTGGGTGGTTACTTACCCTTTCTATGCCTCAGTTTCTTCATCTGTATGAAATGGGGATGGCAATGGAATGCTGACAAGAGAGGAGGGTTATGGGATCCAGTGAGGTAATGTGTGTCATGTGCTTTGAATGATGCTGGCACAGTCAATAGAAGATAGGTTCTTCATTATTATCATTATTGCTGTATATTTCATGTCTAGCTGGAGGCAGGAACATTCCGTCAGGCAAGGAAGTAATTTAGTGCCCAGAAGCTTGCTACTATGTCCTCATAGCACAGAAATTGAAAAAAAAACCAAAAAAACAAAAAAGAGGAGGATTGGTAGGGGGTTTAGCTCAGCAGCACACACCTGCCTGGCAAGTGCAAGGTCATGAGTTCGATCCCCAATACCAAAAAAAAAAAACCAAAAAAACAAAAAGGAGGGGGATATTATCCTTACCCACTAGCTATAGATCCTAGGGAATTTGGGTCAGGTGCGTATCTCCTGCACCAAACAGAGGAGTACAGGATCCTGTGATGGGGTTAGCCTGGGTCATGGACCCGGGACACTCAGGGACGGGGTACCAGAGGACAGCTGGGTGAGGCCATGTGGAGGACAGCAGAAACAAGAGGTGACCTGGCAGACAAACCCAGTCTTAACCTTCTGGAAGTCTGCAGTCATCACTGGGACAGCTGAATTCTGGAAAGGCCGTGGGGACAGTGGCAAGCCGAGAAGCTTTCTGGTGGTGCTACTGTGCAGGAGGGGCTGGGCCTCGGTGCTGGAGGCTCGCTCTGCACCTGGCCATTCCAGTTGTCACTCAAGATGCGCGGCCCCTCAGGCCATCTTGAGGCCAGGGAATGCCATGTGGTACGCATTACTTGCCAACTGAGAGACCATTTACCTTCGCCAAGTGGGAAGCAGTCAGATCTAATTGGTGAAGCCCTGGAATATTGTATATCCACCCCTCACTGCAGTCCCAGAATTTGAGGCCCTTTTACCTCTGCAACCAGGGCATGTTGAAAAGACAATGATCTTCAGTCAAAAAAGAAAAGAAAAGAAAAATCCCAAAGCACATTTTCGACAGTTTGGGATGGTTTGAAGTGGTTTCTAGTTAATCCTGGTTCCACTGGCTGGTCTGAGAGGCCTGCTACATCTGGGGTCTGCAAGAATGAGGAAACAATTTTGCTAAGCCAGCCTAAGTCTGTATTCGCAAATATGGAGTTTAAGGAATCATCTCAGAGAAGAGGGAACTGAAGCTTCCAACAAAGTCTTCTTGGAAGTCAGTTTGTAATTAACCTTTCTGTGTAACATGAGATTTCTCAGCTAAGTGGAGGGGAGAAATAGATTCAATTCTAATAATTAACAGATACATATCCAGCAGTTCCAATGTGCTTGACAGAGTATGGCTTCCCATATGCTGGGTTTTTAGTGGACAACCACATGTGAACAGATCCTGCCTACCTGATTTTCACTTTGTTTTCTCCTCTCCTTGACTAGCAGGCTGGCCTTGTCCTGCTGTGTGTGGAGGCCAGGCTACCAATGCCACAGCAAGGTCCTGGCTCTATTCCCTGCCCTCATTTCATCCGTGACCTCGCGGTCTCAACGCCAAGCCATAATTGAATTCCCATTTGATCTGTTTGACCCAGCTTCCCACAGAGCTGAGTCCCAGTGAGCGGAGTGAGCTCTGGAAACTCAGAGGGCCGCACGAGTGGTCATTTGCGCCCTCTTGGGCAGAGAGCTGCCTCTGGAGAGTGTCCCTGGGACAGCCAGGGTTGACAGAGGTTTCAGACTGTGCACGCCTTCCGAGGCTGCTTGCTCACAGGGGCTGGCGCCCACAGCACAGTGCTGCAGCCCAGCGGCCTCAGCTGCAGGAGTGGATTTTGTCTCTGGATTCAGGAGGCGGGAATTCAGCAGTGCTGCGTTTTCACGTGGCTGTGAGGGAAGCAGCAGTTCCAGGCTCTCTCTTGGCCTATTTTTTTTTTTTTTTGTGGCACCAGGGATCGAACTCACAGCCTTGCGCCTGCCAGACAGGCGCTTAAGCTGCTGAGCCAAACTCCCAGCCCTAGTTTTTTGAGGCAGGGTAGCACTATATAGCTCAGGCCGTCCTTACGCTCATGTTGTAGCCCAAGCTGGCCTCGAACTCACAACACTCCACCTACCTCAACCTCCCGAGTGCTGGGATTAAAGGCGTGCGCCACCACGCCCGGCTTTCTCTTGGCCTATTGATGGCCTTTTCTCCCTGGGTCTCCACACCATCTTCCATACTTGTCTTCATCAAAATGTCCCCTTTTTATAAGGATACCACTTGAATTTGGTGAGCGTCTACACCAATAAGCAGGTTAAACCGATGACCTCAGGCTGTGGGAAGTCATTCGGGAAAACTTTGAGCAGCTGAACCTGGTGGCGCATACCTGTCATTCCAGCATTCTGGGAGGCTGAGGCAGGAAGACTGAAAGTCTGAGCCCAGCGAGGGCAATTTAGGAGTCCTGCTCCTGCCGTTCTTTTGTTGCTTCACTTGGTTCAAGTTGAGTTGGTGTCTCTTGCACCTCAGTTGACTTGATTAGCACTTTAAGAAGAATTGCCTTGCTGGGTGGCCCATGTCAAGGTCCTGAGATCCTCGGACTTGAGAGCCAGTGTGGTCTCCAGGATGGGCTGTGGTATAGCCACCATTCCCAGGGGACTAAGCTCAGGCCTGAGCCCCAGGCCTGCTCTGACGTAGCTGCTTCCTGGCATTTGACCCAGGAGCCCTGGAGGCATTATAACGTCAGTTTCCTGCCTCAAAACATTTGGGAGCCACTGAGCTGTGTTCTTGCTGCTATATTATAGATGGAGAAACTGAGGCCCAGGGAGATGAGACATGTGGGGAGCGGTCTGGCCAGGTGTGGGATGCGGGCCTGCAGCTCCTTATTCAGGACACTCTGTGGTGGAGCAGGCTACCTGCTCTTTAGGGCTGGACTGGGAAGGCGGCTGGGAGGACAGGAGGCTCCCACCCTTCCTAGATGTGGCCATCCAGGGCCCCAGAAGCAGTAGTTGGGGGGCGGTGGAGCCCTGGGGCAGTCTCAGGCAGGGACAGGGGTGTAGAGACAGAAGACCAGCTCCAGGCTGAGCCACTTCCTGGGTTCCACCAGAGATGGAGCTGGCTGGGCTGTGTCGCAGGGACTGACCATAGTTCTGGACCCATGCTGGCTCTAGGACATAGGAGAGTCCCTTAAAGTCTCTGTATCTTGGTTTCCTCTGCCGAGATGAAGCTGAAGCAGCCTCGCTGGCTGGGGGCAGAAGCAGCCAAGATGCCCCTCCCTGGCCGTCTGCAGGGCGCCTGGGGGCATCCTCCACGCTGCTTGGTCTGACCATTCAGCAGCGCCCAGCTGGGCGCAGCAGGGCTGGCCAGGCAGAGTCTGAAATCCGCACCAGAGTGGCTGGCATTGCGATCTCACCTCATAATAAGCTCCTGAAGGAAAGAAAGCGATCAGTAATTTCCCGCTTACTGGAACCCTGAGCTTTTTCCCCGCCTTGCCTCTTCTCATGAGTTGAAGTTGCAGCGAATGCCGTCACAGTTCACACTTCTTTGTTTTATTTTTACTTGTGTGATGAACAATCAAAATAAATAAATCAGCTGTGTGATTTTAAGTAAGTAAAACAGAACCCAACAACCAAAGGGGGAAAAAAAACCCAACCCAACCCAAACAAAACAAATCAAAGCTTGGCTCCTGGAGGGAACCCAGCCCCCTTCTCTTGGCTGGGCAGCCGTAGGCTTCTTTGCGTGTGGTGTGGACTTGTCTGTCGTTCTTAAGGCTCGGAGGAGCAGACTGAACATTCAAACACATCTTCAGTCCTCTGGTAATTTAAAAGATAAATCTAAGCCTAACGTTTATTGATCTGTTTATTGAGCACTAGGTACTATAAAACTGTGTACTCATGAGCACTCTCCCCTTCAGCTCCCCAAAGAGCTGACTATTAGTACTATTGCCTTTTGCAGAGCCAGGAACTAAGGCTGAGAGAGGGCAAGTGACTTGCCTAAGGTCACACAGCTCACAGGTCCTAAGATACTCTGGAGGAGGGTAGTGCACCCTGCATGGTTCCAGAAAAGGTGCTGAAACTCCTTCTAGAGACTTCCTCTGGGAGCTGAAACATGGCTGCTGTGCTGTCCCAGGCGCCCAAGGCATCTTGGGAAGAACTTCCACAACTCAGTGCACTAACTCCCTCAGAAAGTGCTGCAAACAGTAGCGGTCTCCCCCAGCGTCTGAACTCCTCTGTTCCATGAGTGCGTTGGCCGAGCATCGCGTTGTGACAAACGGCCCTCTCCACATCTCAAGGCTTCCACCAACCTCCATGGGCCTGGAGTTCACCTGGGCAGCTCTGCTGCGGTTTTGGGTTTATGGGAACAAGGCTCTTTGAGCTGCTCCATTCTGGAAACAGAGGCTCAGCAAAGGATGTCACGGTGGCCGGCAGGAGCCCAGTGTCCATGGCAAGGGAAGCGATCTGCTCAGGCCCCTGCTGGCCTGAAGCACACTTGCACCCCATTGACCAGAGGAAGAGTGGTGGCTAATCTTAGGGCCAATGGGCAGCTGCTGGGCAGAGTACTTCCTCTACCGTCCCAACCGCCAGGAAGGGCAGCCTCCCTCCTGGTCTCACCACAGTGGGCAAAACCTGTGTGAGGAGGAGCAGGGTGGACATTTGTCACCTTCCCAGAGATGAAAGGAGAAGCAGGGGCTGGAGCGGGCATCTTGGTCCAGCACGCAGAATGTCTCTTCTGCTCATACACAATTTCCAGTTTCCCTCTGGCGAGGCATCGCTCCACATGCTCAGGCTGTGATTTGGAGATGAGAGGTTGCTGTCCCCATCTGGATACTGGATGCAGTCCTGGACAATAGCAATGTTGCATGGTGTTGACCAGATGATTGTCTCTGGGCTGGTCATGTGACCCAAGCTGAGCCAGTGAAAATGATTCCCAGGACTTGCACTAGAACTATTGGAACAGAGGTTCTGTTGCCAGGGAGTACATGAAGCTTTCAGGGTGTAGGCTGGGGACTTGGCTGCTGTCTTTGGTAGCTCTGGTGTCATAAATTGAAGCTGACAAAGAGGCAAACAGGGCCAAAGAATGAGCCAGAACCGTGAGAACTCTGAGCATCTGGATCCAGCTGTGCCTGAAAGCCTTAAATGTTACAACACATTCTTTTTGGGGGTGGGCTGAAGTCAGTTTGAATTAGATATCTGTCCCTTGAAATCATAAACATTTTACTAATTCAGAAACAGAGCCAAAGGCAGTGGTCTGAGATGGCTGAAATCAAACTGGATTCAGACTTGAGCCCTAGATTTGAATTGTGTGACCTTAGAGAGATGTGACTTCCATGAATCTCAGTCTTGTCATCTACCAAATGGGAATAGTAATGCTCCCCCAGAGGATTTAATCATAAGCTATATAAAACAGGTCCTCCAGGCCTGGCAAATGGTGGGTCCACAGGGAACGGCAGGTACTCATTACAAGCCTGTCTCCTGTCCTCCCCAGCGAGGGTAGAGCCTCAAAGCCTGCTTGCCCACGGACCCCGCAGGTCACATGACCTCGATCTCTGTCACCACGAAGGCTAGGGTTGGCGTGGCCCCTGGGCCTGGTGCCTGTGCCTGCCTTCCTGGAATGTCACTCCTGCCTGCTCTTCTGGCCACCCTGGCCCACAGGGCTCAGCATCCAGGAACTGCTGCTGCTGTCTGGCCCACAGGCTGGCCCTGTCCTGATGTCTCTTAGCATAGCCGCGCTCCTGGCCACGGCAGCCTCCTGAGGTCTGGTGAAGGGAAGATGGGCTCCCCAGCACACGGTGACATAGTCCTAGCCCCACCCCATGCCTCTCCCCATCATCAGCTCCCTCCCAGGTAGCATTGCCCCGATGGAGTCATAGACAATTTAGGGGACATTCCAAAGAACACAGTAACATTTTAACAGCTATGTATTTATATGGGCTATTCTCCTCCCCTCTCTCCTATACAGAATGCCACCCTTTGAGGACAAGGATTTCGCTCCTTATTGTCTCTTAGGTAAACACATAGTGGGACCCTCAGAAGTGGTTTGTTGACTGAATAATTGAGTACAGGGTGAAGCAAATGAATGGCAAGTGGTGTGGGTTCTGTCTGTAAGCACATTTCAGGAGGAGAACACTGGGTCTGTTTCCAGGTGCTCAAGAGGTGGCAGGAGTGTGAGCAGGGCTGGCGGTGGCTTGGAAGCAGGGCAAGTGCTCCGGTACCCGGGCCAGGGTCCTGTCCAGCAGGACACTTGTGACTCTCAGAGGCGCGTTCTCTGTGGGCTGCAGCAGGAGGTGAGTTCACTCTTCCCTGCCGGGTTACAGAATTTTCTGGCTGTCATAACAAGGTAACTGCAACCCAGATGGCTGACGATGACAGAAATATCTTTCTCATGGTCCTGGCAGCCAGCAGTCTGGTCAAGGTATCAGCAGGGCCCTGCTCCCTCTGAAGGCTCCGGGGCCCGCCCTTCCCCCGCCCAGCTTCGAGCAGAGCGGGCCACAGGACCTCCCCGTGGCCTTCTGCCCTGTCGGCGTCTTCCCTTCTGTCTTCCGAAAGGGCATGGTTTCTCTTACATAAGAAACCCAAAATAGAGACAACTTAAAGACCAGAGTCAGAGAGAGATGACAGGAAATGGGAAGAGAGACCGTGTGGGGATGGGAAGGGATCTCAGGATGGGGGAGTCGGGAGGGAGGCAAAGAGAAGGGGAAGTGAAAAGGATCAAGATGTGATCTGACTATGTATCAATTCCTCATGAGGAATATATTCATTGTGAACCCAAATACATAATAAAAAATTTAAAAATAAAAGGACACTTGTCACTGGGTTCAAGACTCACCCTGTGATCCAAGACAAGAGCCCTAATTTATTGACACCTGCAAAGACAGTTTTCCCAAATCGGGCCATAGTCATCGGATCTGGAGGGTAGGACTTGCGCAGATATCTTCACGGAGGCCACTGTTGACCCACTGGTCCTGGCCCTGGTCCCCGCTCAGTGCTCACCCCAGTCCCGTGGCTAGGGAAGCCCAAGGGTGCCCGAAGGCCTCTTGGGGGACAGAGTCTTGGGGGCACTTGGCAGGTCTGGGTGAGAAGCAGTGGAGCCCTTCTGGAGAGGGAGCTCACCTCCAGATGGCCACTATGGTTCCCTTTTTTCTGCCTGGCTGTTTCTGAGGTGGGAGGAGAGGGTTACCAGGGGGATTTGTCTCAGGGAACTGGCTGAGGGCAGGGCCTGGGGTCTGCGTCCTGGGAGTCATCTTGCTCTTCTGAAGTCTGATAAGCACCTCCTTCTGAACCTTTGTGAGAGGAAGAGGGGAAGAGGCAGGGGCTCAAGGAAATGGCCTGGGGATCCCATCTGTCTGGGTGCTCACACTTTGTGCCTCAGTTTCTCTACAAACAATCATAGATTTGCATGTGTTAGCAGTGGATGGACACACACATCAGACAGCGCTGCACCAGGCACCTCCTCTGGGAGTTTGCAGCGAGGGCAGAGGAGAGACGAGCAGTGAACAGTCCTGTTAGGAAGGAAGGAGGCTGGGTGTGGGGATGGAGCATAACAGGAGGGCCTCTCAGAGGGAGCTGGGTTTGAAGGTAGGGGAAAGTGTGCTGGACAGAGGGAGTAGCATGCGCAAAGGCCCTGAGATCACAGAGGCCAGCACACTGTATAAATGGAAAATATCTAGTGCTGGAGGGTACCCAGTGGGAATCTTGGGGAAGGAAGAGGAAGCAGAGAACACAAATGCTTGGTGGAGTCTAGGAGTCTGGCCACACCCCTGGTCACTCCTCAGGGCATGGCTGAGACCAGCAGCAGGGAGGCTAAAAGGCAAACTTACCCTCCTGTCATGGTGGCCACTGACAGACTGGGATTCAGGGAATGGGACTTTCTTCTCAGGCATTGCTCGGTAGGCCTGATTCTCAGCCCAGGGAGACCAGGTGGGAGGGATGGGTAGGGAAGCAGGGAGCATGGCCAGGATGCCAGGGCTACTCACTTTCAAGCCTGCTCTCCCAGTGCAGTGACACTATGGGACAGGGGAGAAGGCGGGAGCCCCATCCAGAATTCTCTCTGCTTCCAGCTAAATGTCCCTCGACTACGTGAATACTGTGGGTTTAGGAGCTGCTATAAAATACAGTCTACAGCCATACCACCCTGAATGCGCCCGATCTTATCTGATCTCAAAATACAGACAGGCAGAATGGCAGACAGATAAATAAGTGGGTGGATGAATAGATAAACAGACAGATGATAGATGTAGGCATGCACGTAGATAGAGAGAGACAGAGACAGAGACAGACAGACAGACAGACAGAGGAGAGAGAGACCTCCCTGCAACCAAGTGCGAGTCATCTTCACTGACAAAGTTTCATGAACAACAGCTGTGTGCCAGGCCATCATCTGTCATTGAATGCACGGTGCCGAGTGAAGCAGGCGGGCTCCTGCTCTCACAGTGCCCCCCATCCTGCCCCATCTGCTGTAAAACTAGTGACCTGCGAGGAGAGGAGCCATTTCCATTCCTCTTATTTCTTATGGTGAGCTGCGCTGCACCCCACAGCTACCCTATCATCCTCCCTGGAAAGACAGAGGGCAGGGCTTGA
The DNA here is from genome assembly GCA_004363535.1 of Dasyprocta punctata. Taxonomy (NCBI): domain Eukaryota; kingdom Metazoa; phylum Chordata; class Mammalia; order Rodentia; family Dasyproctidae; genus Dasyprocta; species Dasyprocta punctata. Next base: position 19,628 of record RJWM01000212.1, on the reverse strand, counting down.
AGACCTAGCTAGCGCCTACAGAAGTAAGTTTTAAGAGACTGATAGGCATCATTTGTTAAATCATTAAGAGCTACTTGAGTTTAACTCTCCAGTGTTTGCCACTTATTAGCTGTGTGGCTTTGGGCAAATGCTTCGCCTCTCTGAGTCTCAGTCGCCCAGTGTATTACATACTGTTTCAGGTGCTGATTACACAGTAATGACTAAGACAGACAAAATCCCAGTCCTTGGGTAGTTTACAACACAGCTGGGTAAAATAGAAAACAAATACATACATCTCTAATATACCAGTTTAGGACGAGTGGACCAGAGGAAAATAAAGCAGTATCAGAGGAGAGCAGCACCGGGGTGCGGGTGAGGGGTCCTACTGGAGCAGCTCCATAGAGGATGTGACAAACAGCCATGTGGATCCCTGAAGCAAGAGCCTCGCAGGGAGAAAAACAGCCTCCCCTGAGGCAGGAGGAGCTTTGAGGTTCTGTTGAGGATCTCGAGATGAGAAGATTATCCAGGGAACAATGTCATCACAAGGGCCCTTATGAGAGGGAGACTGGAGATTAGCGAGACAGAGGGCAATGTGACGAAGGAGGCAAGAGGTTGAAGTGGAAGGAGGAAAGAGACTGAGACCCTAGGCATGGAGGCTGGAAAAGAAGTTGGACAAGACAAAGAAATGATTTCTCCCCCGAAACCTTTAGAACCAAGGCAGGAGTGCGGGCTGTGTGACTGTCTTAGGACACTACCTAGGCTGAAGGGGCTTCTCTGTGGACCTGGGAGCTGGAATGGATGGCCTTGCCTCTGCCCCAGCCCATGGTTGTCCTTTCTGGCCTCATCCTCCTGGATTCCAGCTCCAGCCTCTCCAGCCTCAGGAGCCCCCTGTCTGGCTCGGCCTGGCCCTGCCTCTGAGCCAGTCTTTTCTTTCTGTACCACCCTACTCTTGGGCTCACACCACACCCTGCTTACCCCTTGCACACCCATTACCCTGTGAGATTGGTGCCCAAACTATCCCCATTTTACAGCAGGAAGAACTGGGGTCAGAGGGGACAGTCTCTCCCCAAGGCTGCAGGTCCAGTCAGTCCCGAGTCGGGACTAGAACAGAGGTGCGCCCAATCCTGAGTCTGTACCTCAGCCTCTGCTGACCACAGTCTAGGGGAGGACCGCAGCCCACGGGGCAGAGACCGGCCTCTTCCTCCTAGTGTTGGCCCGGAGCGGCAGAGGGAATGCTTAGTGTAACCTGCTGGCGGAAAGAAAGAAGGAATGAGGACTATGTGGGTGAGGAGGTGACCTTGAGGAAGCTTCCTTCCCTGGTGTGTTGTCATTCCTATGCTGCTATAAGCAACTGTGGCAATCCCATGAGGTCAGCTCCCCAGTGGCCCTCTGAGTACAAGAGGGCAGTGTTAGTGGGAGGGCTCTTCTGGCACCCCATAGACCCCCAAACTCTGGCTGAGCTCTGCCTCCAGGGCTGCCCCGGCCCTGCTCAGCTCCAGGTGAGAGCTCAGCCTTCCCCTGCCTCTGTGGGACTGGAGACCCCCAGCTTTCCCAGAAGAGGCCTCCACAGGACCAGGGGACCCGGATCTTCCTAGGGGACCCTGGAGGGCCGCCTCTTGTTTTCACATCCCTGTCCCTGAGGCCCAGGCCCCAGGGGCTGTGTGTGGGGAGCAGCTGCTTCCCCCACAGAGTCTGCAGGTAGTGTTAGGTGGCAGTTCAGGCTGACTGGGGAGGGCTCAGCCTATTACCAGGCCGCACAGTGAACTGTCCTCACTGCGGGGCTGAGTGTCACGGCGACCCCACTGCGCTGACACTGAGGCTCTTGAATCCTAACACATCTACTGAGAAATGAGTATTCTTAACCATGGAAGTTCACATTTCTTGGTTGTTTATGGTGCCAGGTACTGAGCTGAAGACTTTATCTGTGTTATGTGTTTTTTTTTTTTTTTTTCCTTCTCCTCTCAAAAAGCTCAGTGCCATTACAGATCTCATTCCTGATTGTGGGTGGGTGAGGAAACTGAAGCACAAAGGCCAAACCCTTGCCAGGGACTGCACCTTCAAAGATACAGAGGCACCTGGACACCCAGTCTGTGTTCAGCTCATGGTTTCCTCTTAGAAATTTAAACAATTTAACACATGAGGAAATTGAGGCTTAGACGGGTGAAGGGACCTGCTCAAGGTGACAGACTGCCCTTGAAAGCCTGCTGCCAGTGCCTTTGGGGCAGAAAAGAGAGGCTGGAGTTTACTATGTTTCAGGGCTCTGGTGGGGTGACCCCAGGAGGGCTGGGTTTTGTGAAATGCCCTGGGCTGCTGAGGGCCGCAGGCCTCTGTTTCCTCAGCTATAAAATGGCAGAAGGAACAGAGGTGTGACTGGCAGACACATGGCTGCTTCCTAAGGTTTCCCCAGCCATGCAGTACAAGGCCTGGATTTTCTAGGGCAGGGTTTGGCCCCAATCCAAGCCCCATAACCAGCAGGCAGCAAGCCTACCTCACCCCCACCGCTTTCCTCCCCCTTCCTCCACCCGAAGCCTCTATAATTGGAGCAATGTCAGTGAGTTATTGGCTCTATATTTTTATAGGTTCCCCCTGCTTCCCTCCCCACTTTGCCCCCAAACAAAGGCTCTGTAAGACTGGAGCCAAATCACAACACAGAATGTGTGCCAATGACCCAGCCCCTGCAAGGGCCAGGAGGAGAACTTTCCATCTGGGCCCAGCCCTGGGCAGGGCCTATTCCTGTTCTCTTCCTACCCCCACTGCTCCACAGAAGCTTCTCTGTCCCCTCAGGCTGGGCCTGCTCCCACCAGCACACTCTAATGGTTCTGGGGAGGGTAGAGACTGTGTTTACAGGGTGACCTAGAGGCAGCCAGCCAGGAAAGTTAGTCAGTCTGCCATTTTCTCACAGTCAGACTCCAACACACAGACAAGGCCACACAGCAAGGCATAGCTACTTGCACCATGAGTCACAGCCACTGTCAGCCAGTTGCCTGGTCAACTGCAACGAATCAGCTGGTCAACACGCCCTGCCAGTCACACAGTTGGTTGTTGTCTTACAGGCAGACTTGGCTACACTAGTTAGGGTCAGCCATGCATAGACACTTTCATCAAGATTCACAGTCATGGCTGGTCAGTCAGAGGCTCAGCCAATCTCAGTCAGCCAGTCAGTTAATCAATCAGTCATTGCCTCACTGTCAGGTTCTATTACACAATCAGACATGGCCACTCACACTGAAGTCACAGTCATGGTCAGTATGTCTTCTGCCATCTGGTCAATGTCAACCTGTCAGTCACTCAGTTGGTCAAAGCAGGATTATTCAGGCATTTGCAACAGCCAGCCAGTCAGCCAGTCAGCCAGACAGCCAATCAGACTCAGTCAGCCAGCCAGCCAACACAGTCAAGTCAGTTGTTCCATAGAATACTGTGTCACAGCCAGACTCAGTTACACTATGTGTTAGCTTTCTGTCACTGGGACAACCTAGAAGAGAAAAGTTTTATTTTGGCTTACAATTTCAGAGGTTTCCATCCATGATCTTCTGGTTCCAAGGTGGAGACATGGCATAAGGATGTGGCTGGGCAAGTCATGGTGGCAAGCATGTGGAGACGAGAGAGGGGGCCTCAAGTTGGCCTCCTGATGAGAGGGTTTGGAGGGGTTTGAGGGATAAAGAAACAGGGATGGTCTAAGAAAGGTGGTTGGAAGTGAGGTGTGAGGTAATGGGTGGTCTGAGCAAGAGCAGTCAGATTCCATGGCTCTTCCTAGGATGTGTGTTGAGAAAATGGCAGCCCTGGCTGTTCTGAGGTAGAGTTTTGGCCTCTGAGCTGAAAGATCATCCACTGGACACTGGAGTAAGCCCAAGAAAAGAAAGTAGTGGTTTGAACCAGTTTGAGCTGTCTCCGAATTCCTGAGAGACAACTTGGCCAACTGTCACCATCATGCCCCCTGTGACAGAGATGTTATCCATAGCGGAGCTGATGGGTGTGCACTGTACAGCGGAGCGGAGTTCACAGGCAAGTGGGGCTGGAGGGTTTTCCTTGGGGTCAGCAGGCTCCCACTGTGGGTGGGCTGATCAGTCCCACTCAGAGCTAGCCAGTGACCATCAGGCAGCCAGGCACCTCCCCGAGTCAGGCTGAGACAGTACCAGACGGGGCATCAGCAAACCCCTGAGAGAAATCTGAGGTCAAACTGAAGCTCTTTCTCTCCCTGGTCACCCGCTCACGGGCCCCGGATTCAGCCCGCTTCTGATCTCAGGAAGGAAGGTGGGGGTTGAGGGGAGTGAACACAGCCCAGGGGAGATGACTGAGAGGGCTTCTCCCACCCCATGGATGCTCCATGAGGACCTCTGTACCCTCCTGGCCCGGAGAAGCATGATTTCAGGGGTCCCTGGCCACTTCATTTTCCCTCTCTGTCCCTGCCACTTCTTCCTCCCCTCCCATCTTGTCCTCTCCTCCTCTACTCCACCCTCTGCCACCTGCTGCTCCTTCCTTCACTCAGACTTTGCCCCTGCAGTGACTTTCTACAATGACTGTCACCTCCCCTGCCCACACGTTACATGCAGACACCCAAACCACAAGCCACAGACACTACACGCATGTGCAGGCAACACACACACACACACACACACACACGCACAATCACACATGCCTCACATCATGGCTCGGTTAAGAAACGTCATTTTCTTAGTGTCCAGCAGGGTCTCCTCCTCTCTGGTCTCAGGGTTTCCCCTATCCTCCAGCCAGGCTGGTGCCCCTTCTGGCCTGAGCACCAGTGTCCTGATGTGTTCCTGCCTGGAAGCAAAGGGCTGGCAGGGACGGTTGGGAGATGAGGTGCTCTGTGCCCCTAATTCCGGTGTCCAGGGCCTGCGGCTCCCCATCTGGGGTCTCATCCGGGCCAACCCTGGTTGGAATCCGGCTCGGAGAGAGAGCCCGGGTTTGTTAGCTGGAGGACAGAGGAGGGACAGCTCACTGCTGTGATGAGGCCCGCTCCTGGCGGAGGGCGGCTCTCTAGACCCCTGCAGCACCACGGCTCAGCTACTGAGGAGCCCCTGACCTCGCAGGGCCTACTCAGTCGGGGTTTGGTGCCTCAGCTCCCTCCTCTTTGTTTTTGGCAGTACTCAGATTGAACCCAGGGCCTTTGAACTGAGCTACAACCCCATCCCTTTTTAAAAATATTTTATTCTGAGGCAGGGTCTTGCCAAATCACTAAGTTGCTCACACTGGACCCAAACCTGCGATCCTCCTGCTTTGTTTCCCCGAGCACCGGGATCACAGGTGTGCACCTCCATTGTCTGTAGAATGCACGAGACAGAGGACCCCACCTGCTAGCATCTGGGCCAGTACGAGATGAGGAGCAGGTGGAGATGGCCCAGGGCAGTCATCGCTGTCCACTGTGGCTTCTGACTCGGCACTAGCCTGTCCCTGCCCCGCACTTGGTAGCCAGGGCCAGAGGGCTTCTTTCCACATCCATTCTCTCAATCTGGTTCTAAAACTCCTGGCCCTGTTATGATCCCGAGGGCCATGGCCGTGTCTTATCCCCACACCCCCACCCTCTGTCTTTCCCAGGCAGAGAGGCCTTGCACTGCCAGCCTCCCTGTCCGACTGTCTCCCAATCACATTTGCTTCTCGCCTCTCTGGGCTCTCTCTGCTCTGTGTCGCTGTCCTTCCTTCTTCTTTAGAACTGAATTCCCAAATACTAAGGAGCCACAAGAGCCTGGGATAATGGCGACTTTCCCAGCTCTCCGTGCCGCGGGCAGTGCCTGTTCTGGCTGATGGCTGTGCGAACAGCGCCACTTCTCCTCACGTGCCATGGAGCATGTGCCTCTGGCCTGGTCCGAGCCCTGTGGAGGAGGTGCAGTCCCAGGCCAGCACCCACGCCTCCAGCAGCAGAGTGAGAGCCGGCCTCGGGGCTCCACCTGCGCCCACGGGACCCATTCCTTGCGTGGGAGATAGGCTCAGCCTCAGGGCTGCCAGCTCCCGGGCTGGGCTCCAGGGCAACTGTGGGCAGCATCTGAGTGAGCTCATGGCAGCCTCGGCCCGGGAGCTATGTGGCCTGGGCCCCACCGTCATGGACCTGTGACACCCTTAATCAACTTCTGTCTCCTCCCAGGGGCCAGCTTCCCTCTCTTTCCATCCCTTCTCTGCCTCTGTCTGCTTCTCGCCCCTCCCCCTTCTCTCTCCTTCACACTGGCCCCTCCTGTCCTGTCTTCACCTCTCCTCTCCCTCCCTCTCTTCTCCTTTTCTGAGTGCTTTCTCAGTCTCATCTACTCCTGGTCTTCCCTGGAGCTCGTCTCATCCTCTTCCCCTTTAGCCTGGGTGTTCCTTTTTTTGTCTGTCAGTTTCTCTTTTTCCTTCCTCTCCATTCTCCTTCTTTTTCCTCCCCCCCACTCACAGATCTGCAGCCACAAATTGGGGTTTGCAAGAGCTGCTGCTGTGGGTGGATATTCCCGGGATAACCCAAGTCTGGGTGCAGGCCCAGCCCGCTGCATGGTCCACGAGGTGGCCTCAAGCTTTCTTACCTGGGTGCTTCCACCACGGGACAGAACTCTTCCAGGCCACCGCCAGGTTTTGCAATGGTGGCTGCAGAAGATCCTGCTTGTCCCTCCAAGTCTCCCAGGGCTGCTGTTCTAACCCAGTTGTGCCTGGTGTCTGACCTCCCATGGGGACACTAGGGTTGTTTCTCCCGCCCCTAGCCTGGCCGTCTCCCTGTGGTGCCCTGAGCACCCTCAGGCTCTAGCCCCTTCCACCGGAATCTGTCCCTCCCCGCTGGGCACCGAGCCTCCTCCAGGTTTCCCAGCAGGCCTAAGAGAGGCTGGCTCCAAGGCTGCACTGCGGGAACCCCAAAGGGCCTGGCTCCACCCTGGGGTACACCATGATCACACTACAAACAACTCTCCTTCCTCAGCAGCAAGGACAAAACAAACGCAGGACCAGTTGTCTCAGTTCAGCCTTTTCTTTCTGCCTTCCTTTCAAGTTCCCACTTTGCATAGCCTTGATCTCTTTTCAGCTGCACTTTGTGTCTTGGGTTAGGAGTGGCGCGCCCTTGTCCTGGGGCCATGCACCACGGGCCCCTCTGGGTAACCATCCAACTGGGCCAGAGGCTGGGGCCAGTCAGGGTGACCTCAGGGTGACCTCCAGGCTTAAAGGTTCCCTGTCTGGCTCTTCCCATGATATCTTCTGCCTTTTCCTTGTTTGTTTGTTTGTTTCTCTCTCTCTCTCTCTCTCTCTCTCTCTCAGCACTGGGGATTGAACCCAGGGCCTTTGTGTGGAGCCATTTGTATTATTTTATTCCTGAGACAGGCTCTTACTGAGTTGCCCAGACTGGGCTCATGTTTTCAATCTGTTGTCTTAGAGTGCTGTGATGACAGGTGTGTGCCACCACACCTTGGCTGAATCATAGGGTATTTTATTTTGTTTGAGCCAGGGTTTTGCTATGCAGTTCAGGCTGGTCTTGAACTCACTACATAGCCCTGGCCAGCCTCAAACTTGCAGCAATCCTCCTGCCTCAGCCTCCTGAGTGCTGGCAATACAGGCAAATCATAGAATTTGAAGACAACTTGTGCAAAAGACTGGCAGGGCCTTTGGGGTTGACGGTGGGAGCGCCTCACCTTTGTCGCTCCAGGAACCCTGCATCTGCTCTGTCTTCAGACCCAAAGGTTGTTGGCATCTGCTGCCTGGGGGTTTGTGAGCATTGGGTGTATCTGGGGAGATGTTTCAGAGGCTGGGGTTGCCTAACCTAGAGAGGCCCCAGAGATGCTTCAGAAACTGCTGCAGCTGAGGCATTTGGATCTAGAAGGAATAGAGAAAAACTTGACAAGAGGCACCGTCTTCTGAGGGAGGAGGCAGTGGCAGGAGAGGCATGTGAGGCTTTGCTCCAGACGACGGAAGTCCTCATGAGGAACTCTGCCAGGTCCAGCCTCCACAGGAGGTGAGTGGAACGTGCCCTAATCCACAAACCCTTCCCAAGAGCAGCGAGGACTGGAGGAGGGCACCCCGGCCTCCTGAGATGGAGTGGGGGTCTAGCTGGGGCTACCCTGAGGAAGGAGATTTTTTGACGGACCCTCTGAGCCCACCAACCTCCAGCTGCCCACCCAGCCCCTGGCAGCTCCCTGAAAGCTTTCTTTATTTGGAAACACACTTGGCAGTGATGACACTTTCTGAGGGGCAGCAGGGTGACAGTCGGCAGCAACAACCCTTAATTCCCAGACCCAGGGGGCTTTGCAAAGACTGTTCCGCTCCTGCTGGGCACAAACCCACCATTTCCCTCCTTGCCAGGCTCTGAGGAGGAGGAGGAGGAGGAGGGCCAGGCTTGGTGTGAAATGCTCTTAGAGCACTCCTGCTGTGGTGACAAGACTCTGAAGAGAAAGGCAGATGGCTCCCCACTGCCCTCAGGACAACATCCAAATGTCGTATGGCTGGATTCACAAAGGCCACGCTCCTCCCCTCCCTTCGTCCTGGCCACAGGAGAAACGCCAGCCACTTGGAGCAGAGTAGTGCCAGACCTTGGGGTGGGGCTTCTGGGGTTCCAAGCTGCCCCCTGAATGGAGAGCCTCTTCCCTCTGGCACCTCTGTGTTAACTCTTGAGCATCCCTCAGTACTTAGATGTGGCCTGCTCCAGGAAGCCTTCCCAGAATGCTTTGGGGTGCAGATAGGAGTGCTAGCTGTTAGAAAGTGAAGCACACTTGGGTTAGCATCTCCTCTACTAGTTGTATGATTTCCCCAGGGCTGCCACCAGAACAGATGACCACAAAACACCTCCGCAGTCCTGGAGGCTGGAAGCCAGACATTAGGTTGTCTATGGGGCTGCTTCCTTCGAAGGGCTGTGAGGGAGAGTCTTTCCTAGTGTGAGTCTTGTTCAGTTGTTGACTGGTCAATGGGCTTCCTCCTGTGTCTTCACAGCTGTGTGACCTTGGGGATGTTCATAAGCCTCTCTGGATCAGTTATCTACTGCTGCAAGCAGACCACCCCCAAGCTTAGTGGCTTCAACGACAATTGTGTATGTTGCTCGTAAGTCTAGGCTTGGAGCAGGACACGATGAGGAGAGTTTTGCTTGGCTCCATATGACAAAGGCTGAGGCGGCCTGGCTGGGCCCACGGGACATGCTTTCAGGGTGGCTGCTGCAGGTGGCTAGGAGAGAGATGCTGGCCTTGGGCCAGGGATCTTGTGTCTTTTCTATGTCCATGAGGCTGCCTGGGCCTCCTCACAACACGCAGGCAGGAAGTGGGCACCCCAAAGAACTGAGGAGAACCAGGCTGCATTGGGTTTTGTGACGCTGGCTGGGAAGTCACAGCATGCCACTTCTACCAAAGTTGCAATCCTGTTCAGATGCTGGGAGGGGACACGGACTGTGCCTCCTGGTGGGACGGGTGTCCAAATCATACTGTGAGAGGTATGTCCAGAGTGAAGACAGCATTGTGGCCATTTTTTTTGGCAAACATGCATATCCCAGCCTTTATTGTCTTATGTATGGAGAGTTCCAACTTTGCCAGGCCACGAGGAAGGCCTTTACCCAAATCTTCCTGATTTAATACTGACAGGCACCCGCGCTGCTGAGGTGGTTGTCACCCTACTTCACAGGAGGGGAAACTGAACTTCAGAGCTGACTGGCCTGTGGCCACCTAGCTGGGCAGTGAGAGACTCACTTGCCTCCAGAGCCTTCATTCCTTAGGTGGACATCACCAGTCACTGCCGGCCAGTCCTCCTCCTCCCTGTACACTGGAGCCCCAACTCTGGGGTTTACTGTGTCCTTGCCCTTGTGAGTCCTACTTGTCTTTTGCACGGTAGCCTGAAGCAAAGCCCTCTGTGTTAGGAATCAGTTCCTGGTTCCTTCCCTTCCTCATCCTGTGACCTCAGGGAAGTCAGCTCACCTCTCGGAAGCTCAGGCTCCTCATCTGCAGGATGATGCAGCGGTGAGAGTTAGCTCTTTATTCTTGGCTTGGGGACCTGAAGCACTGTCCAGGGGAGTAGTGCCCCTGGTCCCTTCCACTGTTGCCCACGCATCTCTGGCAAGTTCTGGAGATATGATAAGAAATCACCTCTACCAACAACTCCACCTGGACACATATGGAGTAAATATGTGGGGGGCCTGGGCCTGGGGGCTTCTGTTTAGACACAGGGTTTGGGGCCTGATGAAGTAGCTCTGAGTCCTGATTCTGGCAGCCACAGGGCATCAGTTTAGAATCAGTACTAGCTGCTAACTGTCATGACAACCTTATTGCACAGGTGAAGAGTGGAAGGTTCAGAGAGGTGCACCATTTTACCCGGGGTCACAGCGTGAGGAAGGGAAGGAACAGGAAACGGCCTCCTGACAAGGGCAACTTTTCATGTGAGCTCCTCTGCTTACAGCTGAGGCCATGAATAGCCTTTGAATGGACTAATGACAATGGTGGTTTGACTGGCGAGAGGACCCAGTTCCTTCTCTGCTCTGCACTGACTGGTAAGTGGGACAGAATGGAACAATTGTGTAGCTTGAAGGGTAGGTCAGGATCCCTGGGGACCTTGCTTGGGATCAGGGCTTTGCCACTTACTGACTGTTGTCACCAGAAAGAAACTACTTACCCTCCGCCCTGAGGTTGAATTCCCCCTATAAAAGAAGGCGAATGAAGCAACTGTACAGGGTCCTTGTGGGTCTGCAGAGATCACTGAGGGAAGGGTCTGGCGTGTGCAGGAGATAGTGTAGACCTGTCTTTCTGTTCATGTCTGCTGCCTCCCAGACACTCGATATGGAGGTATTATCCAAAGCTTACCACGTGGAATTACTCCAGACAGAGTGACAATTCTCATTATCCAGAGATGGAAACTGAGGCTCACGGGAACGGAGTGTGCTGACACAAAGGTGTGCAAGGAGGACCTGGGGGACCAGTGGAAGTACAAATGAACAAGTCTTTTCCGTTTGGCTGCGTTCCCTCAGTAGTTTACCTGGGAGGTGACCCCAGGAACCACTGGTGGAGTCTAGAACGTATTAGTGGTTAGTGCTCAGTACCCCGGTCGCCCTGGAGACAGTGTGGAATGGCTGTGGATAGGAGGTGCCAGTGCTTGCTTGGAAGGCTGTGGGTATCCAGGAGCAGGGTGTCAGGAGGCTCAATTTGGGCTTCAAGTCTGCCTTGATTCTGGATGTTCTTCCGGGGCAAACCCTGGTTTCAAAAGCCATCTGCCTGTGACCCTCCTTCCTCCCCCCACTTGGGAGGGAGTCTTGGTGAACTGTGGGTCTCTGTATGGAGCAAACTTTTCTCTCCCTGTCCCTTGCCTAGCTTGGTATCCCTGGTCCCAGACAGCAGGGACATACACACTTCCAGAGGGCAGCTTGGGCTCTGAAGCAGGCAGGGGCGAGCTGGGAGATGGTGGGCACCTGGGGGAGCTGGTTTGTAGCATGGCACATAAACATGTCTGCCAAAGGAAGCAGGGAGGAGTCTCTGTCCAGATATCTGGAGGCTGGCAGGAGGACACTGGCCTATTTTTGCCCACCCTACTCCTTCCTGCAGCCCCAGATCAGGCTGTGAGTCTTTGGAGAAAGTGGCTATGGATAGAAACTACTGTCACCCCTTCTTGCTGGTCTAGCACAGGGGAAACCAGCAGCTATCTCGGACTTGCATTTAGGCGTGGATCCTAATCCTGGGGTGTCACTTTCTGACCGTGACCCAGGAAATCTCCTTGGTCATTCCGCTTCTGTAAAGTGGGAGATGTTGTTGGCTCCAACCCCCCAGGACTAATGGAGGGAGATGTTAGCTGTGGGTACATTCCTCAGTGGAGGCAGTGTCTCCCCATGTTGGCCCAGAGTCTGGTGCCTCCCTGGGTTTGTTCTTAGAGGACTATGGGAGTCAGGCATGCTGTTGGCCTAGACTTTGGGGTCTACAGTCTTGGCATTGAGGCCTCTCTAGGCATTGCAGGCAGTGAGCAATGGTAGAAGGGAGTGCAGAGGAGCAGGGGTCAGTGGGTGGGGCCCGTTAAGGGGAACAGGTTTGAAAGTCCCTGTGAGACATCCCTGGGAACACCTAGCACATATGGGAGAAGAAGGCAGGAATGAACAGTACCACATGGTGTGAGCAGTTGAGGAGCTCAACATATTAGTTATCTTTATGGGCAATAATAGCTAGCTGGAACCCGGGCACACCTATAATCCTAGCACTTAGAAGAATGAGACAGGAGGATTGTGAGTTGGAGCACAGCCTGGGAAACTTTGCAATTTAGAGAGATCCTGTCTCAAAAAAGAACTGGGAATGTAGCTCAGTGAGAAAGCCCTGGGTTCAAGTTTCAGTACAAACACTCACATACCCCTACCCACAAAAAACAAAACAAAACAAAACAAAACGAAACAAAACAAAAAACACCCAATAACTAGCCTTAATGAAGTTGCTACTCTGTGCCTGGCTCCGTGTTGAGTGCTTGCCGCTAAAATTCACATTTCATCCTCGCAGTAATGAAATGATGTAGGAACAAGTCCCATCTTCATTTGAAGAACCAGGAGACCAAGGTGCAGAAGCTCAAAGCCAAACCATGGAAGCACACAGCTAAAAAGTGGCAAAGGTGGGACTGGAGCCCCAGTCTAGGTGCTTTCAGAATCTGAACCTTAACTGGGACCACAATAAAAGGAAAGGAGGCCAGCTGAGCGAGTGGATGGAAGGGGCTTGCAGGCCCTGCCCTAGGTTAAAAAGTGACCCAGAGTGTCAAGATGGTGACACACAGGACAGGACCTCAAGCACGGGGTCCCAGATCGCTGTGCAGGCCCATGCCCTGAGGTTCTCATGGTTCCCCTGCTTTGTGTAGAGGGGTCCTGGTCACTGGAGCGGAGGGGCAAGCTCCCTAGCCAGTCGGCCTGGGTGTGAGCTCTGCCTCTCAGCTTCCTAGCTGATGACCTTGAGTGATTTCTGAGGTCCCTGGAAGGCTCAGTTTCCTCAGCTGTGCAACGGAGTGTCATGGGTGGATGTAAGGTGGGGTACAGACCCCACCTCATAGAACCAGTGATAGCAGGTTAAGAACAATTGTCCCTATTGCTCCACCCCCCAGGCAGAGCCCAGGAAGTGCCAGGTCCCCACGGTACTAGCTCGGTGCTGCTCAGCCAGGCCTGGACCTCAGAGGCAGCAGCTTCCCCATTCGGGCCTCCCCTCCTCCCTTCCCCATCCCCCAGGCTTTTAATGAGTTTAGTATTTTCATCAAATCATTCTTCCTACAACACAGGGCTGGGGGAGGCTAAAAATAGCTCCCTGAGTCACATGACAGCTCCAAATGCGGAGGCTCCCAGCAAAGGTACAAGTGCGACTCCCTGTTTCCTAGGAAATGGGAGTCATTGTGATGCCTGACGCCAGGCGGCCGCCAACGCAGCCGGGGCGGCTTGCAGAGGCACATTGTTTCCTGCGACGTCCCCGCGTGTGACAGCCACGGTGGGGGAGGGCCACGGCGTCTGTCCCGGAACTGGAAGATCTGTGGCCCTGGGGTCTGGGCCAAAAGCCACCCTGAGTCTCAGGCGTGAGGGCTCCTGCGGGGGAGGGCTTCTCACAGCTGGACGCCCTGTCCCCATTCTCCCACCCGGCCCACCTGCCCTCCCTGCAACTACAGGTATTGTCGGGGGGAGGACAGCAAATCTATTGACAAACAGGGCCCTGGGGAAACCTCCGGTGGACTCCAGCAGGGGCAGGGTGGATGACTCCCAGCATGCCTTCCACCTGAAGCCTCAAGTCACCGGGAGAGCTGGTGAGCATGCTGGGTAATGCTGGAGTCTCTCCGCCAGCCGGCCTGGGCTGGAGTCCGCACTCCTGGTCCCTCAGGATGGCGACCTTTCCCCAGCCCCTTCCATCCCTTGTCTCTCATACCCCTTCTTGCAGCAACTCTAAGTGACTTTGAGTCTCTCCTTCCCTCAGAGCTGTGCTGGAGGAGCCTGGCATTGGGGCTCGCTCTAGGTCTTGCTCCTGGGCTTCCCTCCCTCCTGCTTCCTGCTTGGCTAACTGCCACTCACGCCCTAAGTGGGTTATGGATCACTAATCACAGGTGCTTTGCCTCTCCACAATTCTGTCTGATTAGCACTCTTATTGTCCTTGTTTCGCAGGTGAGAAAAATGACATTTAGGTGGAAAGTTATAATCCCTAGGCCAAGGACTAGAAAACTGAGCTGAGATTTAAGGTGACTTGAATTTTGAGCCCATAGGTGAGTTGCAGCTCACTTGTTTACCCTCCCAGGAAGCCACCTCTGAAGCCTCACACATCCGCGGAGTCCTCTGCCCTCTGTGTCTTCATCAGTGTAGGACAGGGTTCTGTTGATGGGCGTGTTGTCTTGCTTACACACTCTGGCGTTTAGGATATGGACTGTGTCCTAATCACAGCAGGAACAGGGTCTAGCACTACTAAATGTTCAATAAATCAGCTTTCTGGATGACTGGATAAATAATCCATTCATCCACCAACGCACTTATCTATCCAACCACTCACCAGCCCATTCATCCATCTATCACCCATCCATCTGTATGGTTACTCAAATGTTTGTGGAATGAATGAACAAATGGTTGCTACCTGATCACTATTAAGTGAATGCATAAACACTAGGTCTTCATTGCTGAATAGATGAATATTAAGTTCTCTATATATGCAAGTTGACTGAGTGAAAGAATATCAGCTACTAATAAATGCTTTCTGGGTGAATCAATGAATAGCTAGTAGGTGCTCATTAAGTGTTGATTGCCTGCCTGGGAGAAGGGATGGGCAGGCTGATAGAAGATGGGTGGGTTAGATTGGTCAGTGGGTGAGTGGACAGATGGGTGAGTAGACTGGTATATAGATGGGCAGATGGGTAAATAGATGGAGCCATGGATGAGTGAGTAGGTGACAGGTGGATGGGTGAGTGGGTGGGTAGGTTGGTGTATATAGAGATGGATAGGTGCAGTGGTCGATACATTGTGTCAACTTGGAAAGTTTGGAAGTTTAACTAAGGGACTCAGCAGGGGACCAGAGTCCTCACTTTGTAAACATCCTCATCCTGCGCAAGAGGAGGGCAGGGAGATGGTATGAGTGCTGCACCCGCCCTGGTGGGTGGTGCATAGCCTGCTTACAATATAAGGGAGGAAAAGAAGCTTGTTCTTCCCCTCTTTTTTTTTTGGCTCTGGCTGCTTTTGCTGTCTTCTGCCCCCTTGAAGTTTGCCCCTGTACCACAATACCCTGCCTTGGAGTCAGCTGATTATGGACTGAAACCTCCACAAACTGTGGGCTAAATAAACCTTTCCTTCCTTAATTTTGGATGTTGGATATTTTGTCCCAGTAGCTAGACAAAAGTAACCAAGACAATGGGTGAATACATGGAGACTGGAGGATGGGTAGGTGGGCTGGGGGTGGGTGGGTGGGTAGATGCATGGGTGCGTGGGTCAGTTGGTATACATATGGATAAATGGGGGAGTAGACGGAGATGGGGGATGGGGATGGAGAGGTGGATGATGTGGGGGGTAGATATGGATAGATGGTGAAAGGATGGAGGCAATGCGTGGGTTGGTGGATGGATGGATGGATAAGTGGATTGGTGGTTGAGTGAGAGGCAGACCCATGACTGTGACGTTGTTAGCGTGGAGCGCTGTGTGATGCCACTTCTGCCAGACAGATGACACAGGATGAGATACATCCCCAGGACCCACAGGCTCACAGAGCCGGCAGCCAGCCGGGCAGCCAGAGGAGGCCCTGGGCCAGCAGCTCTGACTGGGGAAACCGATGGGTGATGCATCAGGAGCATCTGAAGGGGGTGTGGAGCTGTTTTAAATGTCAGGATGTCGCCTAGTTGTGAGACTGGGGCTTGACGTTTGTCATGTTCCTGAAGCACTCGTTTTAATGACTAATTATTTTCCCTCTTCTGACATGGCTCCTTGCGAGGGGAGCAGGGGAGCTTGGCCAGAAGCCTGAGACCTGTGCTCAGCAGTTGCTTTCACTAACAAGCCAGGAGTGAATTAACCCCGACCTGCCAGGTGCAGAGCAGAACCTGGAGGCCCAGCTCCCAGACGCAGCCAGGTGCTTCTCAGCTGGATGTCCCTGCCAGGGCTGGCTGGCACCTGCAAAGAATCCAGAACAGTTAGATCAAACCCCAGGAGCACATCTAAAGACTTGGGGAAAGGCAGGTGGTTGGCTTAAAAGTTGTTTGTTTCTTTTCTTATGAGCCAAGGTCTCCATATAGTTCAGGCTGGCCTTGAACTCACTCTGGAGCCCAGGCTGGTCTTGAACTCACAGTGATCCTCCTGCCTCAGCCTCCCAACTGCCATGCAGCACCAGAGGAATGTGCCACCATGCCCTGCTAAAAGTTACTTGATTTTTATCTAGTGGTATGATTAACTATTTTTTAAAAGTACTTACTATATATGGGACATTATATAATTGTTTCACTGGAATTATGTCATTCTTGTAACAACCCTCTGAGAGACAGTCATTTTCATCATAATCTCCATTTTAGAGATGTGAACACTGAGGGACAGAAATCAAATTGTAGAGGTTTTACTGCACATTCTTTGATACAGTACTTCCTTCAAGAAGTCAAGTCTAATTCCCTTTCCCTGGTACACAGGCTGAGCTTAGTGACTTGGTTCCAGCAATTAGAATGACGTAGAAGAGGCACATTTGACCTCCAAGGCAGGGTCACAAAGGTGACACAGCTTTCAGCTGACTGTGTCTCTCTTAAGACAGGCATGGTAGCTTTGGAGCCCTGAGCCTCCAGGAAAGAGGTCGGACTGCTTGTGGCCACCATACGGGGGAGACCAGAGAAAGAGGGCAAGACCCCCAGGGCTACAATCTCAGCAGGGCATGTCCTCCAGCCTGGGTGGCAGGCATGTGAGAGGCCTGTCTCCAGTCCCTGCCTGGCTAAAACGGCATGGGTGACCCTGAGGGACAATGACAGACTGAGCCCAGTTGTGTCCGTCACCAGAAGCAGGAGTGACAACAATAAAATGATTCTAAAATGTGGGAGACTATGTTCTGGGAGCCTGAGGCGGGAGGATCACAAGTTCTAGCTCAGCCTGGGCAACTTAGCAACTTAATGAGACCCTGTCTCAAAATAAACAATAAATTTAAAAAAAGGTTGGGCAGGAAGCTCAGTGTGAAGGCACTGGTTTCAATCCCCAGTACCCCCAAAACAAAACTAAACAAAACAACAAAACAAAAGATGTGGGATACTGTGTTTTATACCCATGACTAAACAGGGTTGACACCAGCCACCTGGCTCATGCAGCCAGTGGAAGAGGAAGAGGAGATGAATATTTAAACCAGACAGGCTGGCCTCAGAGGATCTAAAACATGTGGACCTGAGCTGACATCATTCGACCTTATAGGTTTGGAGGAAATAAACTAAACAACTCAGGTATAGCATTTACATTCAGTGCTTGGGACATGGGAAGGTCACTGCCTGCTAGGGTTTGCCGGTGTCCCCAGGGTTCCTGTGGTGCAAACGTAGGACCCAGTGCACACTGTTGAGGGGAAACCAGGTCAGGGGCTCTGCCTCAGGAACGGACGGATGTTTCTACCGCTAGACCTGTGTGTTGGTGTGAGAGGGGTGAGTTACACCACGGCTTGGCCCCAGTTGGTGTCACACAGCGCCATCTTGCTGCTTTACCTTTTGCCATGGGATGACACAGCGCAAAGGCTTGCTGCGAGTGAGCCTGTCTATCTTGGACTTGCCAGAAGTAAGTTTCTGTGCTTTATGAATTCCCCGGTTTCCCACGGTAATCGTGATCATTATGCACTGCAAACATGTTCTAATAAAAATAAAAATTTGAAAGAAAAAAAAATTACCTAGCCTCAGGTGTTCTGTTACGGCAGGAAAAAAATGGACTGAGACGGTGCCCTAGTTCCTAACAATGGTGTCCTTGCTCGTGCTCAGCCAGAAACCTTGCCGTCATCCTCATATTCTTCCCTTTCTCTCTCACCGTGCCCCTAACATGCCCGCACGTTTGTTCGGGGCTCCTGTCTTGTGAGTCGGGGAAGCCAGACCTCCTCCCCGGTTCCCACTGTCCAGTCTCCCGCTGGGGTCACCGCGGCAGTGCCCACAGCTCTCCTGCTGCAGCCCTGGCCCCTCCATCTCTTCTCAACTCCACAGCCAGAGAGATCCTAAAAGGACGGAAGGAAGTCAGACAGTTTCCTCCCTCCCCCAAACCCCCCAGTGCCAGCCTGTGTCCCTCACCGTGGTCCACAGGGCTTCTGTGACCTGCAGACCCCTCTCCGCCCGCCACTCGGAGTCCTCCCCCGATCCTCCACCCTGCCCCAGCCAGTCACAGTTTCTCGATATTTCTTGAACACACCAAGTACCTCCTGCCTTTGGGCTTTTCCTCTCCCTTCCCCCTGGCCTGAACGGCTTTTCCCGCTGCTATCTACTTGCTTTGCTCCTTCACCTCTGTCAAGCCTTGGCTCAAATGTCATCTTCTTATTGAAGTCTGTCCTCACTACCCAGCTCAAAGGACACCTGCACCCCCTTTGTCTGTTCTTCCTCGCACTCAGCTTTCTCCATAGTACGCAGGCTGCTTCTGACACCCTGAGATAGATGCTGTTCCTGTTCTTCTTGCTTCCTCCTTTCCCCCTCTCCTCCTCCTAAGAGCACAGAGGTTTCTGTCTGTCTGTTTAGTGTTCCGGGGTAGTGCCCGGCACAGAGCATCTGCTTAATAAACAGTAGCAAATGTGAGTGAATGCCTGCTGGCTGTCACAAGTTGAGGCAGGCCGGGGGGCTCCTGATGGGGGTGAGCAATGTGTGGTGGTCAGGGCAGCGCAGGTGACAGCGACGTGGGCTGTGGCGCCTGGGCAGAGAGGGAGACAGGAGATGCTGCTGGCCGCTCTGGCCCGTGCTCCTGCGTGGAGAGGCAGCCTGGGGTGCTTCTGCATGGCATGTGGGGACGGGGTCTCTGCGGTGAGAAGTCCAATGTGGACCCCGGAGAGTGGTGACAGTGGATTCCTATGGAAAAGAGAGAGACGATGGTGAGAGCAGCGTGACTCACTCCGATGTCCCCTGTCTTTGCTGGAGGAGGACCTGGCCTCCCTCGGAATCTGTTGGGTTGTGACAGATCGGCGGAGAGGTTAAGAATCTGGGCTTTCTTCTGTAGATTTCTGAGTCTCTTGGGGCGGTTCATTCAGACTAGCAAAGCACTGCATTCAGCCCCGGGGCAAGAATGGGAGAGAGAGGCGGCCCCTGGGGACCTGCAGGGCAGGAGCTGGGACGCAGCTTGCAGGGAGAGGTGTGAGTCTGAGAACGGAAGTGGGGGATCCCTCTGGGACCACAGGAGGGTTTTCATGGAGTTCCTTCCTTCAAGCAAAGGTTGGTGCAGTGGCCGTGCCGGGTGGGGCTGGGCGGGGGCCGTCACTTCTGTACCAAGGATTTCCGCCTGCTGGGGGCCGAATGTTGGTCTTACTGGTTGGAATCTTTTTTTTTTTTTGCGGCACTGGGGATTGAACTCTCAGCCTCACACCTGCCAGACAGGCGCTTAAGCCACTGAGCCAAACTCCCAGCCCTAGTTTTTTGAGGCAGGGTGGCACTATGTAGTTCAGGCTGGCCTTGCGCTCGCATTGTAGCCCAAGCTGGCCTTGAACTCACAACGCTCCTCCTACCTCAACCTCCTGAGTGCTGGGATTAAAGGTGTGCGCCACCACGCCCGGCTACTGGTTGGAATCTTTTTTTTTTATTTTTTTTATTTTTTTTTATTTTATTAATAATAGAAGACAAGACAG